>OY992889.1:876792-1001792 GCA_963921405.1 Cepaea hortensis | reverse complement strand
AAAACAGATCTGGAGACATTACACATCCCTGTCTCACACCTCTCTTAATAGGCTGATATTGGCTTACTTCATTATCAACTCTTATGGCAGCTTGTTGTTTCCAATATATGGTTTTTACAAGTCTAAGGTCTTTCCCATCAATTTGTAGATCTTCAAGCATCCTTATCATGTTGACATGTCTCACTTTATCAAAAGCCTTTGTGTAGTCAATAAAGCAAAGGTGTAGATCTTTGTTTACTATACATTATCTATTTTATCTTTATCACTCTCACAGTATATACATTATCTATTTTATCTTTATCACTCTCACAGTATATACATTATCTATTTTATCTTTATCACTCTCACAGTATATACATTATCTATTTTATCTTTATCACTCTCACAGTATATACATTATCTATTTTATCTTTATCACTCTCACAGTATATACATTATCCATGCTATCTTTATCACTCTCACAGTATATACATTATCTATTTTATCTTTATCACTCTCACAGTATATCCATCCATCATGTGCCATGCCGGTAAGCGTGGGCGGTCATGTTCTGCCATCTCACTCGATCACCAGAGTCGTGGATCAGCTCCGTGTTTCTGTCTCGACCATGCCACAAGGCCAAGCCATCCAGGTACTTGCTTCTAGGTCTTCCCCTTGGTCTGTTCCCCTCGATCTTACCAGTTGTCACCAAATTCTCCAATCCATTTCTTCTCATAACATGCCCAAAAAAATTTGACTGTCTACGTCTAATTTCTCTAATCAATTTACGATCTTCATTTGTTTCTTGAAGGACTTGTTCATTGGTCTTTCTGACTGTCCATGGTATTCTTTGCATTTTCCTCAGAAACCACATCTCTACAGCCATCAGATGTTTTTCAGCCTGACTGCTCATTGTCCACGCTTCACATCCATACAAAAGTACAGGTTCAATGTAGCATCTCAACACTCTTTGTCTCGTTTCAATTGACATCTTTTTATTGGTCAATATGTTTTTCATCTTGCTAAAGGCTACTTTTGCCATGGCGATTCTTGTTCTAATCTCTTCAAGGCATCTCCCATCAGATGTTATTACTGTTCCGAGATAATTGTACCTGCTCACTTGTTGAAGAATATTCCCATTTACTTGTATATTACATTGTGGTATTTCGTCCTTCCTAGTGATGACCATAATCTGTGTCTTTTTACAATTTAATTCTAACCCTAGTTGTTCACTGTGTGTAACAATCGCATCTACTAAATTTTGCAGGTCCTGTTCATTGTCTGCAATCAAGACTGTATCATCTGCATATCTAATGTTATTGATGCATCGTCCCCCAATGTTGATTCCTTCCATATCTTCAATATTTCTGAAAATACTTTCACTGTACAGGGAAAACAGATCTGGAGACATTACACATCCCTGTCTCACACCTCTCTTAATAGGCTGATATTGGCTTACTTCATTATCAACTCTTATGGCAGCTTGTTGTTTCCAATATATGGTTTTTACAAGTCTAAGGTCTTTCCCATCAATTTGTAGATCTTCAAGCATCCTTATCATGTTGACATGTCTCACTTTATCAAAAGCCTTTGTGTAGTCAATAAAGCAAAGGTGTAGATCTTTGTTTACTATACATTATCTATTTTATCTTTATCACTCTCACAGTATATACATTATCTATTTTATCTTTATCACTCTCACAGTATATACATTATCTATTTTATCTTTATCACTCTCACAGTATATACATTATCTATTTTATCTTTATCACTCTCACAGTATATACATTATCTATTTTATCTTTATCACTCTCACAGTATATACATTATCTATTTTATCTTTATCACTCTCACAGTATATACATTATCTATTTTATCTTTATCACTCTCACAGTATATACATTATCTATTTTATCTTTATCACTCTCACAGTATATACATTATCTATTTTATCTTTATCACTCTCACAGTATATACATTATCTATTTTATCTTTATCACTCTCACAGTATATACATTATCTATTTTATCTTTATCACTCTCACAGTATATACATTATCTATTTTATCTTTATCACTCTCACAGTATATACATTATCTATTTTATCTTTATCACTCTCACAGTATATACATTATCTATTTTATCTTTATCACTCTCACAGTATATACATTATCTATTTTATCTTTATCACTCTCACAGTATATACATTATCTATTTTATCTTTATCACTCTCACAGTATATACATTATCTATTTTATCTTTATCACTCTCACAGTATATACATTATCTATTTTATCTTTATCACTCTCACAGTATATACATTATCTATTTTATCTTTATCACTCTCACAGTATATACATTATCTATTTTATCTTTATCACTCTCACAGTATATACATTATCTATTTTATCTTTATCACTCTCACAGTATATACATTATCTATTTTATCTTTATCACTCTCACAGTATATACATTATCTATTTTATCTTTATCACTCTCACAGTATATACATTATCTATTTTATCTTTATCACTCTCACAGTATATACATTATCTATTTTATCTTTATCACTCTCACAGTATATACATTATCTATTTTATCTTTATCACTCTCACAGTATATACATTATCTATTTTATCTTTATCACTCTCACAGTATATACATTATCTATTTTATCTTTATCACTCTCACAGTATATACATTATCTATTTTATCTTTATCACTCTCACAGTATATACATTATCCATGCTATCTTTATCATGCCGCCTCCCTGGCCTAGGAGTTAGCAGCTTTCTCTGTAATCTCGAATACTCTCGTGGTTGACATGAGTGCACGAGAACTGGAAGCGGTTCGAGTCGCATCAGTGACTTATGAGAGTATGGAGCCGGTCGCTCAGAAAGTCGTGGCGTGCTGATGAGCGTAATCTAGCCTAGGAATCAACATACAGCTGAAAGATGCTGATGTTGACCGCAATATTCTGAAACAGGATGGAAACGGCAAAAAAAAATGCTATCTTTATCACTCCCACAGTATATACATCCTCGATGCTGTCTTGATCACACGCTCATTGATTATGTTCATACTGCAGATGCGTTTACTCAGCAAGAGAAAAGTCGTGGGGGTGCATTTCAGTACAACACGGTGTAACAATATTCCTTGCTGTGCTATCTCATACGATATCGTTTAGGGGCATTCGGATCATTTAGAACACAAACCACGGTTAATTGATGCGTGTGAACTTGACGTTGCATGGCTATAGCAACTGTTGATACTGACTCTATTCTATATGGAGCAGTAAGAGGGAAGTTTAAATACACAAGCCATAACAAATATGGTATTGCTTGTAGATTCTGAGTTTAAATTCACCAAGGGAATGTATTGTTTTGAAGAGTGAAGTTATGTATCTGTAGACCCCACCGTTTCACATATCGTCCGTGTTTTACAAGGGCTGACAAGAGAGGCAAGGAACAGCAAGGCTCAACCACCAACCTGCCAGCATGTCGTTAGAGGTGACCAAAGAGGGTTGGGCGGAGACTGGCTTTCTGATCCCGAAGAAAATGTGAGCTGCACAAGCCGAAGCGTTATGAACAGGTTTACGGTGGGTTGGGCGTGGGTCGGGCGGAAGCTTGGGATGGGCGTGGATCTGGTGGGAGCTTGGACTTGGCGTGGGTCGGGTGAGAGTCTGGGCTGGGCGTGGGTCGGGTGAGAGCCAGGGCTGGGCGTGGGTCGGGTGGGCTGGGCGTGGGTCGGGTGGGCTGGGCGTGGGTCGGGTGGGCTGGGCGTGGGTCGGGTTAGAGTCTGGCTTTATTGGGAGATACCAGGAGGGAGAAGGAGATTCCATGTGACCTGTACATGGGGCTATAATGCTATACGAGACCTGTACATGGGGCTATAATGCTATACGAGACCTGTACATGGGGCTATAATGCTATACGAGACCTGTACATGGGGCTATAATGCTATACGAGACCTGTACATGGGGCTATAATGCTATACGAGACCTGTACATGGGGCTATAATGCTATACGAGACCTGTACATGGGGCTATAATGCTATACGAGACCTGTACATGGGGCTATAATGCTATACGAGACCTGTACATGGGGCTATAAAGCGATACGTGACCTGTACATAGGGCTATAAAGCGATACGTGACCTGTACATAGGGCTATAAAGCGATACGTGACCTGTACATAGGGCTATAATGCTATACGGGACCTGTATATTGGGCTATAAACTTGTACGTTTCATTCAACTTGCCGTTTTCATTTTCTTCTGTCATCTGAGGTTTTTTTTCCAGCTACACTATTATTATTACAACACTTCACATGTGCACATCCACTAGGCACTGAGTCTGAGGCACATCCACTAGGCACTGAGTCTGAGGCACATCCACTAGGCATTATGTCTGAGGCACATCCACTAAGCATTGAGTCTGAGGCACATCCACTAGGCCTGAGGCACATCCACTAGGCATTGTGTCTGAGGCACATCCACTAGGCACTGAGTCTGAGGCACATCCTCTAGGCATTATGTCTGAGGCACATCCACTAGGCATTGAGTCTGAGGCACATCCACTAGGCATTGTGTCTGAGACACATCCACTAGGCACTGAGTCTGAGGCACATCCACTAGGCATTATGTCTGAAGCACATCCACTAGGCATTGAGTCTGAGGTACATCCACTAGGCATTGGGTCTGAGGCACATCCGCTAGGCACTGAGTTTGAGGCACATCCGCTAGGCGTTGAGTCTGCCGTACATCATCAACACTATATGTTCTTCACTTCTTCCAATATTTCCCGCCTTTAGAGCCACTTCCGATATTTCCCGCCTTTACCGCCACTCCAGGGAATTCCTGCCCACCGTGTAATGGTCTCCCTGGTCTGCTCACTGCACCTCCCCTCTCCCCCACGACTGCACACCCCCACACTGTCTGCTACATCAATCTGACATGCGTCAGTATTGACCCTGTTGAGCATATGAGATAAGAACCGCATATTTGATTTCACCCTTTTTCATATGTTGAGCACATGAGATAAGAACCCCATATTTGATGTCACCCTGTTTCATATGTTGAGCACATGCGATAAGAACCCCATATTTGATGTCACCCTGTTTCATATGTTGAGCACAAGAGATAAGAACCCCATAGTTGATGTCACCATGTTTCATATGTTGAGCACATGAGATAAGAACCCCATATTTGATGTCACCCTCTTTCATATGTTGAGCACATGAGATAAGAACCCCGTAGTTGATGTCACCCTGTTTCATATGTTGAGCACATGCGATAAGAACCCCATATTTGATGTCACCCTGTTTCATATGTTGAGCACATGAGATAAGAACCCCATAGTTGATGTCACCCTTTTTCATATGTTGAGCACATGAGATAAGAACCCCGTAGTTGATGTCACCCTGTTTCATATGTTGAGCACATGCGATAAGAACCCCATATTTGATGTCACCCTGTTTCATATGCTGAGCACAAGAGATAAGAACCCCATAGTTGATGTCACCATGTTTCATATGTTGAGCACATGAGATAAGAACCCCATATTTGATGTCACCCTTTTTCATATGTTGAGCACATGAGATAACAACCCCGTAGTTGATGTCACCCTGTTTCATATGTTGAGCACATGAGATAAGAACCCCATATTTGATGTCCGCCTGTTTCATATGTTGAGCACATGAGATAAGAACCCCATAGTTGATGTCACCCTGTTCCACATGTTGAGCACAAGAGATAAGAACCACATATTTGATGTCACCCTGTTTCATATGTTGTGCACAAGAGATAAGAACCCCGTAGTTGATGTCACCCTGTTTCATATGTTGAGCACATGAGATAAGAACCCCATAGTTGATGTCACCCTGTTCCACATGTTGAGCACAAGAGATAAGAACCCCATATTTGATGTCACCCTGTTTCATATGTTGAGCACAAGAGATAAGAACCCCATAGTTGATGTCACCCTGTTTCATATGTCGAGCACAAGAGATAAGAACCCCATAGTTGATGTCACCCTGTTTCATATGTTGAGCACATACGATAAGAACCCCATAGTTGATGTCACCCTGTTTCATATGTTGAGCACATGAGATAAGAACCCCATAGTTGATGTCACCCTGTTTCATATGTTGAGCACATGAGATAAGAACCCCATATTTGATGTCACCCTGTTTCATATGTTGAGCACATGAGATAAGAACCCCATATTTGATGTCACCCTGTTTCATATGTTGAGCACATGAGATAAGAACCCCATATTTGATGTCACCCTGTTTCATATGTTGAGCACATGAGATAAGAACCCCATATTTGATTTCACCCTGTTTCATATGTTGAGCACATGAGATAAGAACCCCGTATTTGATGTCACCCTGTTTCATATGTTGAGCACATGAGATAAGAACCCCATAGTTGATTTCACCCTGTTTCATATGTTGAGCACATGAGATAAGAACCCCGTATTTGATGTCACCCTGTTTCATATGTTGAGCACATGAGATAAGAACCCCATAGTTGATTTCACCCTGTTTCATATGTTGAGCACATGAGATAAGAACCCCGTATTTGATGTCACCCTGTTTCATATGTTGAGCACATGAGATAAGAACCCCATATTTGATGTCACCCTGTTTCATATGTTGAGCACATGAGATAAGAACCCCATATTTGATGTCACCCTGTTTCATATGTTGAGCACATGAGATAAGAACCCCATAGTTGATTTCACCCTGTTTCATATGTTGAGCACATGAGATAAGAACCCCGTATTTGATGTCACCCTGTTTCATATGTTGAGCACATGAGATAAGAACCCCATAGTTGATTTCACCCTGTTTCATATGTTGAGCACATGAGATAAGAACCCCGTATTTGATGTCACCCTGTTTCATATGTTGAGCACATGAGATAAGAACCCCATATTTGATGTCACCCTGTTTCATATGTTGAGCACATGAGATAAGAACCCCATAGTTGATTTCACCCTGTTTCATATGTTGAGCACATGAGATAAGAACCCCGTATTTGATGTCACCCTGTTTCATATGTTGAGCACATGAGATAAGAACCCCGTATTTGATGTCACCCTGTTTCATATGTTGAGCACATGAGATAAGAACCCCGTATTTGATGTCACCCTGTTTCATATGTTGAGCACATGAGATAAGAACCCCATATTTGATGTCACCCTTTTTCATATGTTGAGCACATGAGATAACAACCCCGTAGTTGATGTCACCCTGTTTCATATGTTGAGCACATGAGATAACAACCCCGTAGTTGATGTCACCCTGTTTCATATGTTGAGCACATGAGATAAGAACCCCATATTTGATGTCACCCTGTTTCATATGTTGAGCACATGAGATAAGAACCCCATATTTGATGTCACCCTTTTTCATATGTTGAGCACATGAGATAACAACCCCGTAGTTGATGTCACCCTGTTTCATATGTTGAGCACATGAGATAACAACCCCGTAGTTGATGTCACCCTGTTTCATATGTTGAGCACATGAGATAACAACCCCGTAGTTGATGTCACCCTGTTTCATATGTTGAGCACATGAGATAAGAACCCCATATTTGATGTCACGCTTCTGGCCATGACTATACGTGGACACTGTCGTGATATCTCTGCGTGCTGTCTGTTGTCTTTTCTTTTCGTTTGCTGATGAAGGCTTCTTGTGGCGGCGTGCTGCGCTTTCCGTGTTGTATTTTGTACAGCTGACATACGCATATATAAATAGACTGTAGACAGACAGTAGATTGACAGACAGTTGAATAGACACACAAACGGGCAGACAGACAGTAGATAGACAGTAGGCAGGCAGACTGTATACAGACAGCTGAATAGACACACAGACGGGCAGACAGACAGTAGATAGACAGTAGGCAGGCAGACTGTATACAGACAGCTGAATAGACACACAGACGGGCAGACAGACAGTAGATAGACAGTAGGCAGGCAGACTGTATACAGACAGCTGAATAGACACACAGACGGGCAGACAGACAGTAGATAGACAGTAGGCAGGCAGACTGTATACAGACAGCTGAATAGACACACAGACGGGCAGACAGACAGACTACTCAACTTCTCCATGATTAACATCTGCACAGTTGTCTTGGACATGTACAAGTGTCTGATGTCTTCTGGTCTAGGTGACGATCAGCGACTGTAGACAACCGTCCCCCTGGGGGAGTGTTTGTGACAACGTGTGGTCTGACGCTACAGGTGAGAGTCCTGACCTTTGGTCTGGCTGCCGGCAGGTGTGAAACTATCCTGTTTGATGTCACCGACTGAATGAGTCACACCTGACACCTGTTTGATGTCACCGATTGAGTTACACATGACACCTGTTTGATGTCACCCACTGATTGAGTCACACCTGACACCTGTTTGATGTCACCAACTGATTGAATCACACCTGACGCCTGTGGGCTGAAGGCCTAATTGCACACGCGCCAGGTAAGCTGGCTGTCACGTGCTGGGCCCGCCATTGCTGCTCTGCGGCATTTCCTGTCTGCACGATTACTGAGTGCGGGCGATTCTGAATGCATGAATGAATCGATTTTCAGTCACTTTGATTACATGCAGAATCGATTCTCGCTTGTTTTGATCGGTGATATTTCTTGTGATAAAACACTGACTTGTGGGCGACAGGACTGCCTTCATGTCGGAGGTGAGTCACCTGCTTGTTGTTATTGTTGTGATCATCATCATCACCATCATCATCACCATCATCATCATCATCATCATCATCATCATCATCATCATCATCATCATCATCATCATCATCATCATTGTTATCATCATCATTGTCAGGGTCTTAAACCTGGCTCGTTTTTCCTAACACATGTGAGACAGTACAAGTACAACGTGATTTGACTTGAGACTCAACGACACAACGTTCAATGGATTTATTTACAGATCATATACGATACGATGATCATTACAAGATATAAGTTGTACTTCAATACACTTACAGACACAATACAGCTCACAGTCTATCTCTCAAGATGAACAGACACTCGACTTTCGGGCACAGAAACCACACAACGCCTTTCTCTCATCATACGTCCAGTCGAGTCCACGTCCCAGAGCTGTCTGTCTATAGCTCGCAATGTGCCTCCCCACCTGAAGTGGCTTCACGAGGCATGCGTGCGTCTTGTTTCGTCCTTGCCTGATCGCTGGCCGTCTCGTCAGCCAGCAACCTCGCAGGTAGGTAACTACTACTCGCCTGGCGGGCGTAACGAAGTTACGGCATCCCGGCTGGGGAACTAAGTCGCCTGGCGGGCGTAACGATGTCACTGCATCACTGCACTACTCTAGACTCTGACATGCTCCCCCGGGCAGCTCCATGAAAGATGTCATCTTTCATGTATATTATATGTACATACTGGGTTAATATTTTAACCTTGTCAGAGCAGACCCTTCTGTTGTTATCTACATTGGAATCAGAATACATAGACATACACATGTTGACATAGAAACATATAGGAAATGGAAGTTGTATTCCACGACATGTGGTGTTCAACCTTTAACACTTGTCAAGTTTCATCCTCTCGATGGCTGATTACCTCAATTGCATTATTGACCCAGTCAGATCGGCAGTACCAGCTCCAAGCATCTACCTCGCAGCCTTTCAAAAAAAAAGTAATAATATGGTTTCTGAAACAAAAACATCTGGCTAGACCGAAATACGGCTTTACATAAGTCGCATTAAACGCTCAAACCCTGACCTTATTTGGCCAGGAGCTCTTGTGTTGGTCTGCAATGTCGGTAACACTCTACCATGCCCAGTAGATGGCTTCTTGGTGTGTTAACAATCTGGCAACAACATGGTTACTCTAAGTTTAAATGTTAAATTATCTAAACTACGTTCATTTCAAAGCCGGACGAGCCCCCACGTCCACACATGTCAGGGTCTTAAACCTGGCTCGTTTTTCCTCTGACTCTGACAATCATCATGGCACCTCCTCTCTCCCTCCATCAACAACAATGACTGTACCATCCTGGGAGATTATACCATATACTATAGATCATGGTCCATTCATCGGTCCACTTCTACACTGGGACGTAGAGAACATTACGTACTCATGATGACTTTCCTCTTCTACCCTGGGATGTAGTGGTACCTTACAGTCTTGTTTAGTCTTTCCTCTTCTACCCTGGGATGTAGAGATACCTTACAGTCTTGTTTAGGCTTTCCTCTTCTACCCTGGGATGTAGAGATACCTTACAGTCTTGTTTAGTCTTTCTTCGTCTCTTTGTCTATCCCCACTGTCAGTCTGCCTGCCTGCCTGTCTGCCTGCCTGCCTGCCTGTCTGTCTGCCTGTCTGTCTGTCTGCCTGCCTGCCTGTCTGCCTGCCTGTTTGCCTGTCTGCCTGCCTGTTTGCCGGTCTGCCTGCCTGTTTGCCTGTCTGCCTGCCTGCTTGCCTGTCTGCCTGAGTGTCTGCCTGTCTGCCTGAGTGTCTGCCTGTCTGTCTGCATGTTTATGTGTTCCAGTATGTCTGACTATCAGTCTGTCTGTCCCCATATCAGATTTTATATCTCTGTATCTGTTGCTGTATATCAGTAGGAATGACTGTGTATCGGACACATTGAAAACATTATGCCTACAGATATTCGCTAGTATATAATATCGGACACACTGAAAACATCGTGCCTACAGAAGATAGTCGCTAGTCTAAAATATCGAACACACTGAAAACATCGTGCCTACAGATAGTCACTAGTCTAAAATATCGGACACGTCGTGCCTACAGATAGTCGCTAGTCTAAAATACAGATGGAAGAAGACAATGAGAACAGGGGATGGGGAGTGGGAAGGAAACATGTACTAAATGTCTGTTGATGGGATGGTGTGCTATGGTATCTTCTATATTTGGTCTGTTGGGATGGTATGCTATGGTATCTTCTACATTTGGTCTGTTGGGATGGTATGTTATCGTATCTTCCACATTTGGTCTGTTGGGATGGTATGTTATGGCATCTTCTATATTTAGTCGGAAGATGCTACACAGATCTGACTAGTTATTTCATCAAGCAACAAAGTAAATGTAGTAGACATGGTTGCCAGTCTGACGTTGACACAGGCGTGTTTTTGTGACGGTAGAATGTGTCCCTGTTGGGCCCAAGCTGGACATGTGTGTCCATGATGGACAGGCGTGTTTGTGTGGCGGTAGATTGTATTCCTGTTGGGCCCAAGCTGGACATGTGTGTCCATGATGGACAGGCGTGTTTGTGTGACGATAGATTGTGTTCCTGTTGGGCCCAAGCTGGACATGTGTGTCCATGATGGACAGACGTGTTTGTGTGACGGTAGATTGTGTCCCTGTTGGGCCCAAGCTGGACATGTGTGTCCATGATGGACAGGCGTGTTTGTGTGACGGTAGATTGTGTTCCTGTTGGGCCCAAGCTGGACATGTGTGTCCATGATGGACAGGCGTGTTTGTGTGACAGTAGAATGTGTCCCTGTTGGGCCCAAGCTGGACATGTGTGTCCATGATGGAAAGGCGTGTTTGTGTGACAGTAGAATGTGTCCTGGGCCCAAGCTGGACATGTGTGTCCATGATGGACAGGCGTGTTTGTGTGACAGTAGAATGTGTCCCTGTTGGGCCCAAGCTGGACATGTGTGTCCATGATGGACAGACGTGTTTGTGTGACGATAGATTGTGTTCCTGTTGGGCCCAAGCTGGACATGTGTGTCCATGATGGACAGGCGTGTTTGTGTGACGATAGATTGTGTTCCTGTTGGGCCCGAGCTGGACATGTGTGTCCATGATGGACAGACGTGTTTGTGTGACGGTAGATTGTGTCCCTGTTGGGCCCAAGCTGGACATGTGTGTCCATGATGGACAGGCGTGTTTCTGTGACAGTAGAATGTGTCCCTGTTGGGCCCAAGCTGGACATGTGTGTCCATGATGGACAGGCGTGTTTGTGTGACAGTAGAATGTGTCCCTGTTGGGCCCAAGCTGGACATGTGTGTCCATGATGGACAGGCGTGTTTGTGTGACAGTAGAATGTGTTCCTGTTGGGCCCAAGCTGGACATGTGTGTCCATGATGGACAGGCGTGTTTGTGTGACGGTAGAATGTGTCCCTGTTGGGCCCAAGCTGGACATGTGTGTCCATGATGGACAGGCGTGTTTGTGTGACGATAGATTGTGTTCCTGTTGGGCCCAAGCTGGACATGTGTGTCCATGATGGACAGGTTAGTTTGTGTCAGGCACGACACCAAGAGCATGACAATGAGTAATACGTTTACATATGTAAGAAGGCACTGTGAATAAATGGCTGGTTGTACATCATCAACATAACTACCCACAGAACCCTCAACATATTTAACAATCAACAATCTAGACAAATTCCTAAAAAATGGAGGTCATATTTACTCGTTGGAAAGCCAGCGGTTGTTTGTTTGCTATGACCAGGTTTGATTATCACGATGTATTAGTGACTTAATGTCATACACTTTACAGTGGTAGTAATCATTGATGATAGAGGAATTCATATATCCACATCCACAAAATATCCTTGGGTAAAAGAAAGTGCCAATTAAGAAGTTTCCCCACAAAGGACACACCAATTATCTGCATTTTAATTATCCTGGCGCTACCTACAATGACGGATAGGCATAGGGTCCTTCAGGCCAAATGGTACCTGAGAGTTGCCGCAGATCAGGTTCACCCGCTGCATGCAGCCATGGATATTGTCAAGGGTCATAGACTAAGACGAGGCAGATTCTGGATGGGACAGGCAGAACTTTCTATAAGTCAGGTGCGTGATCTAGAGACCATCAATCGTGAAAGAGAGTGGGTGGAAGTTCCAGAAGACATGACGGACTGGCACAATGTAATAATAACACTGGGTCGTGAGTGCAGAGAATGGGCAGCGGGCCGCACTGAGTTTGAAGTGCAACAGCTGATCCAGAGCAACACACATCAAGGTGACATAGTCATCTACACCGATGGGTCAGTGGTGAGAAACAGACGTAGTGGCTGGGGCTTTATTGCAAAGGCTAATGGGCGAGTCTTGAAAAAGGAGAGTCTGGCATATGAGACTACGACCTCCAGCATGAGAATGGAGGTGGAGGCAGTAAGAGCGGCATTCCGGTGGCTAGAGGAGACTACTGCAACAGACGTTGTGTTCATTACGGATTCAAAGAATACGCTTAGCAAGGTGGAGAAAGGAATGTTTCGTGTGGAATGGCTCCCGTCGCGTCAGAGGTCACAGATTGTGAGAATTGTATGGATATTTTGCCCTGGCCATGCGGGTGTACGGGGGAATGAACAGGCTGATAGGCTAGCAGGGAATGTACCTCTTGGTGGTAGTTTGCCTATGGACAAGGGGGAGGTGGTCGTGAGCTTGTGGGACCAGGTGGAGAATGCGGAGGAACAGATTGAGAACCCATATGTGGAAAGAATGAGATTGCGGGGGATTGGCTGGGGTTCTGGAAGAATCTCAAAACTGAGAGGGAAGACCAGGAGGACATTTAATCAGATAGCAGTGGGAACGATTAGTAGTATGACTCTTCGCTGGCTTTGAACGAGGGGACTGAGCACGTATGGGAATGTCCTGAGTGCAGTGATGTCGGTTCTTGATTCAACTCAACTCAATCAACATACCCATCAACATAACCATCAGGATACCCATCAACATAATCATCTGCAAAACCATCAACATAATCACCGACATAATCACCTACATAACCATCAAAATAACCATAGACACAACCATCAATGTAACCATCAACATAACCATCAAAATAACCATTGACATAACCACCAACATAACCGTCACATAACCATCAACATAATTATCAAAATAACCACCAATATAACCATCAACATAACCATCAACATAACCACCAATATAACCATACACATAATCACCTGCATAACCACCAACATAACCATCAACATAACCACCAACATAACCATCAACATAACCACCAACATAACCATCAACATAACCACCCATATAACCATCAACATAACCACCAACATAACCATCAACATAACCACCAACATAACCATCAACATAACCACCAACATAACCACCAACATAACCATCAACATAACCACCAACATAACCATCCACATAATCACCTGCATAAGCACCAACATAACCATCAACATAAACACCAACATAACCACCAACATAACCATCAACATAACCATCAACATAAACACTAACATAACCATCAACATAACCACCAACATAACCATCAACATAACCACCAACATAACCATCCTCATAATCACCTGCATAGCCACCAACATAACCACCAACATAACCACCAACATAACCATCCACATAATCACCTGCATAACCACCAACATAACCATCAACATAACCACCAACATAACCATCAACATAACCATCAACATAACCACCAACATAACCATCAACATAAGAATCAACATAACCACGAACATAACCATCAACATAACCACCAACATAATCATCAACATAATCATCAACATAACCATCAACATAACCATCAACATAATCATCAACATAACCATCAACATAACCACCAACATAACCATCAACATAACCATCAACATAACCACCAACATAACCATCAACATAACCATCAACATAACCACCAACATAACCACCAACATAACCACCAAGATAACCATCAACATAACCATCAACATAACCATCAACATGACCATCAACATAACCATCAAAATAACCATCAAAATAACCACCAACATAACCACCAACATAACTAACAACATAACCACCAACATAACCATCAACATAACCATCAACATGACCATCAACATAACCATCAAGATAATCATCAACATAACCATCAACATAATCACGAACATAACTATCAACATAACCATCAACATGACCATCAACATAACCATCAACATGATCATCTACATAACCAACAACATAACCATCAACATAACCATCAACATAATCATCAACATAACCATCAACATAATCACGAACATAACCACCAAGATAACCATCAACATAACCATCAACATAACCATCAACATGACCATCAACATAACCATCAAAATAACCACCAACATAACCACCAACATAACTAACAACATAACCACCAACATAACCATCAACATAACCATCAACATGACCATCAACATAACCATCAAGATAATCATCAACATAACCATCAACATAATCATCAACATAACCATCAACATAACCCTCAACATAATCACCTACATAATCATCAACATGATCATAAACATAACAATCTACATAATCACCTACATAGCCATCAAAATAACCACGTACATAGCCATCAACATAACCATCTATAGAAACATCTACAGAACCATAAATATAATCGTGGACTTAACCTTAAACAAAATAAAACATGATAAGTATAAATAAAACCATAAAATAAACCATCTGTATAACAATATATCAAATAATAACAATGAACATCATGCAAACAATAAATCTACAGCCGTGCCAAACCATAAACATAACCTTAAACCAGTTTATAAACAACAAACATAACCTTAAATCAGTTTATTATTAAATTATAATTAAAACTATAAACATAACCTTAAATCAGTTTATTATTAAATTATAATTAAAACTATAAACATAACCTTACATCGGTCTATAAGCCAAACCATCAACAAAATCTTACACCAGTCTATAAATTAAACCATAAACATAAACTTAAACCAGTCGATAAACCAAACCATAGACATAAACTTAAACCAGTCTATAACCAAACAACACATAAACATAACCTCAAACCCGTCTATAAACAAACCTATAGACATAACTTTAATTCAAACTATAAACCTAAACATAACCTTAGACGTAACGATCAACATAAACAAGAACCTAAACATAATACCTTGTCGTGATACCTCCCAGACAGACAGACAGACAGACAGACAGACAGACAGACAGACAGACAGACAATCGTACACTTTAACACATTCGTGCGCAGACACACACACAAACTCCGACGCACCTTCGCGCAAACACACGTGCATACACACACACAACAAAAGAATATAGAAACACACATACAGAAATATAACGACAAGATTACAGCTGCAGCACACAGCCATACACGCGCACACCCACACACACACACGCACACATATACCTACCTACACACAATCATACGCACACGCACAAACTTACGCACACAACTGAATGATGTGATGTTCCAGATACCGTATCAACAGGCAGATGTGATAATGTAACCCTGCTATAGATACAAGTGTTGTTGGTGAGTACTTGACCAAGCACTCTGGCACACTTGTTTGTTGACCTGCCAGAGCCAGAACCAGGAGGTTAGGCGCAGGTGAACGAAACTAGGCCACCAGAGGCCAGGTCTGGCGCCATTTTGATACAAATATGGGCCTGAGATCGTCAGTGTCACAGCCTCACATTATCCACATTATCCGGTAAACTAACATTAGTTAATAGATATTAGCCAAGGGCTACAACTCCCGCCCAAGGGAAAGAAGTAAGACCCTCGAAGGCCAGAGTATTCCAGAACCTTCTCGAAGGACTGGTCAGTGAGTCCACTGTCCCGTGGACACTGATGTGGCCCGCCTATTGCGGGGTCCACGAGGAACTCGAACAGAGTTACCACCCGTGTCGGATTGCGACACGTGTGGATCGGCAGAGAGAGACGGGACATCGAAGAGGCAACAGGGCCTGCCTTAGAGGGACTCAATAGTTTAAACCCATGTGTATTTGGGGTTCATAGACATATGCTAGATAGTTTGCTTAAAATGTTTGATTATGTTAAACTGTGTGATGATGTTAAACCTCTGTGATATGCAACTCAGTGCGGGCTTGTTAAACCCACTGCGCCAACGCACTGTATATTGAAATACAATAAATGTTAGATATTATATTTAACGGAGTTATTGTTGCCTGTGTGAGCCCGAGCTCAGATACCTAGACATCCAACACGCTGACAGGCTTTTTGGGGGCTAAGCTCCGGTTTTGGCACAAGCTTTACGTATAGACGGCTATTGATTGCCAAGTAAAATAGTAAATTAATCATATCAAATTGATGTTTGAAGAAGTTTAACAAATTTGCATCTATCTAGTGATCAACTAGTATTAATATGAGTCCCTCTGCAGCTAGTCTCTCAATGATGTTATTACTAAAAACTATTTTGACATGACTGTGACATTTTTTGACTGTTACTGATGTTTTCTCATTCTACGAGCAGATTGTTCGGCGAATTGTGTGGTATGTAACCTATGTAAACTATCCAACAGTGGCGAGAGTACAAGTTAACATTCACAAGTTCTGGGAATATAAGATAAGTTTCATATCATGCCCATTGCAACCCTAAGCGGTACTTATCACCATCCATCCATGTATCATTTTGCTTTACATTGATTTGTATGTATATTCATGACCTTGTAACCAACATAACTTTGCATTTGTATTTGCGCATGTAATAATTAAGGGAGATAACTAAATTTTCTACTCCCCAACATTTTTCTAAGGGATTTAACTTCAGTAAAATTACCAACAAGTAAAAGACAAGATGTCTACTTTAGAAAAATGTATTGAGCAAGGTATGAAATTAGGTTATAAAGAAGAGAAACTGTCAGAATGGGCACAGAAGACGCAGAAAGAGCGATAGAACGAGAAGAAAAACAAAGGCAAGTGCATGCAGAAGAAAAGAAAATGCAAATGCAGCCAGAAGAAAAGAGAATGCAAATGCAGGCAGAAGAAAAGAAAATGAAAATGGAGGCAGAAGAGAAAAGGATGCAGATGCAACTGCAGGCTCAAGAGAAACAAATGGAGCTTGAGGCGGCGGCCAAATTAGCCCAATTGAATGCCGATACACAAATAAAACTAAAGCAGATGGAAATCGATTCCAACGTAGAAATATCTGTAAATAAATTAAGAAGCAAAGAGGAAGAACAGAAATATAACAAGTATAAAGGCCTCGTCAAGGCATTCTGCTCAGGAGATTCCATCAGTGCATACCTGGAAAATTTTGAGTGTCTAATGTCCTACCATAAGATCATAAAATCAGATTGTTCATTTATTTTAATGAGAAACTTAGCTCTGGAACCTTTGAAAGTAATAGAGACAGTGCCACAGGAAATGAGAAAAGATTATGATCACTTAAAGCAACGCATTCTCCAACATTTCTCTTTAGATACTGCAGGTTACCAACAACAGTTCGCTAAATTATCCCCTCAACCAAATCAAACCTTCATAGACTACGTGTCTACAGTTCAGGATGTGTGCACAAAGTGGATTAACTCAGCTGAAACTAACAACAGCCATGACAAACTAAAAGAACTCATTATTATTGACAAAATAGTTAGTACAATCCCCACACCTTTTGCTAAGTTTTTGAAACAAATGGACTGTAGGAGTATTCAGGATGTAGAGACAAAGGGGAACGCATTTTTTACAGCGAACAGAGATATTTTCCAATTAAACCTAAGTCAGAACGAAACAGCAGCAGTGGTAAACACTAGATACTCGAAACCAACTGAAAGCAAGTTTAAACCACGCTCAAATGTCAGGAAGCTAGTTAAGTGCCAATATTGTAGTTTGACTCACGAAGAATACGCTATGTGCGATAAATCGCCCAACTATCCACACCATCTCAAAATGATCGTGGAAAAGCAGAAGAACAAGAGAAATTCGTACCAGAGAGCGGTCAAATGCTATTTTTGCAGTAGCTTTGGGCACTACAGTCGCTTTTGTGATGGCCGAAAATTATTGAAACAGGCCAATGCTGCACTAGTTGAAAGTTCCTCAGAAGAAGATATTGAGTTACTGAATGAGTGTGACAATCAAAACGAAAGTTTCAGTGAGCTAGGAAATGCAGTGCACATTATTGACACCATTACAGACAGTAAGTGTAACACCTGTACAAAATTCCAACTTGACACAGCATTACTATGTGGCCACACTATCCCTATTTCAAATGAAACGGCCAATGCTGCCTTATCTTCTACAGGCAAGCTAAATTTCTCAACAGGGTTTGTAAATAACAAAAAGTGCACATTAATTCGTGATTCCGGCGCAACGCTCTGTGGGATTAAGAAAACATTAATCAACGACAAAGACTATACACACAAACACGTAACTTGTCGCACATTCTCAGGCACAATAGAGAAATACCCCCTTGCTCTTGTCGAAATTCGAACACCGTTCATATCAGGACTAGTATTGTGCGCAGCCCTAGAAAATCCTGTCGCTGATATTATACTTGGGAACCTGCCCAACATACGACCTTGCTCTGAAAAGGAAATCAGAGATTGGGAGCGGAAAAACTGTATACAACACCCAAACAGCGACCCGAAAGAGAAACACCATTCATGCTTGTCTCAATCTGCCAAAAGAACAAGGGAGACAACCAATGAAGTAATTCAGAAAGAATTCACCGAGGTGTATGATGCAGGGGCGGTCGAATCTGTCAGTGATACGACCAATTTAAAACCTCGAATTGAGGATGCTACAACACACACAACACACGAATGCAATAACACGACAGACAACTCACAAAACTCACACCGACCAACTGCAGGAGTCACTAGAAATTGTAGCACCAAACACTACCATCACTAATTTTGGAGATGAACAAAAATCAGATCCTACACTTTCACCATATTTTAGGTTAGTAGGACTTAAACCAAAATTATCTAAGAACGCATCGTGGTCATTTACATTAAAGAACAATGTGTTGACTAGATTATACACTAGAGATCAGACCACAATACAGCAAGTAGTGTTACCACAAGCACATCGAGAGAAAGTACTAAAGATAGCCCATGACTCACCTTTCGGAGGTCATATGGGGTACGAAAAGACTAGAGCTAGGGTCCTGACCCAATTTTATTGGCCGAAATTTTGCCAAGACATAAAAACCTATTGTAGATCATGTGATATATGTCAGAAACTGGTGAAAAAGGGGAAAAACCCTACGGCAGAAGTCCAATCAACCACAACTGCCTCGAGGCCATTCCAAATCGTGGCAGTTGACCTAGTAGGTCAGTTGAATCACATCTCAAGTAAAGGGAATAGATATATTTTTACTCTTATTGATCTATGTACGAGATGGCCAGAAATGCTTCCGTTAAAATCTATCTCCTCTAAGGATGTGACGGACATTTTGTTAAATATATTCTCCCGTTTTGGCTTTCCGGAGAAAATAATTTCAGATAGGGGAACCCAGTTCATATCCAATGCCACTCATTCGGTAACTAAGTTACTAGGCATAAAGCAATGTTTCACCAGTCTCTATCGACCGGCCGCAAATGGTATCTGCGAAAAACTAAATGGGGACCTGAAACATATGCTATCCAAAGTGACAGCTGAAAATCCAGCCGATTGGGATATACTTCTCCCAACGGTGCTGTTCGCATATAGAGAAGTCCCGCAATCAAGCACAGGGTTCTCTCCCTTCGAATTGATGTATGGAGCGAACCCAAGAGACCTCTCACTATTTACAAAGATATCATATCACAACCTGTAAATATCCAACTACCCATTTCCACCTATGATTTAGTCACTGACACCAGAGACAAAATCATACGTTCCTGTATACTGGCCAGAACATCATTACAGGAGAAAGGTTTTAGGTACAGGCAGTACGCCAACAAAGGTGCAAAAACAATTGTATTAAAACCAGGTCAGGATATTTTACTACTGCTACCTGACAAGAGAGATTTACTATCAACCTCTTGGCAGGGACCGTTTAAAATTGTTAGAAGAATTTCGGAAGTTGATTACGAAATTTCGTTGAATGGAAAGATGAAAATATTCCATGTAAATATGTTAAAATCATACTATACTAGACAGGACACTGACACGAGTGAGCAGACGCAGCTAACTGATGACAGAAACGAAACGACAATTACCCAACTGAATGACACCTCGACAAACGAAGCATCGTTAACGACGCACTCTTACGACAACAAAGACGACGAAGACATATGTACATTACCGACAATATGTGATAACGACAGCGACGACCAATTTAATGACATATTGACAACGATTAATCTCGACGACGACGACAATGACATTGAGGACAATTTACAAACAGTAGCATCTGTGATAAATCAGACAGACGTAGACAATACTGAAATCCCAGTACCGATTATGAATGACGACGGTAGTATAAAGGACATACAAATCTCTGACACTCTGACACAACAGCAGCGACAAGACATTTTAACTCTCCTTAACGAGTATAAATCTATCTTCTCTAACAAACCTGGACGGACTGACAAAATAACACATTCAATTGTGTTGACAGATCTGACAATGGTCAAATGTAGACCATATTCTATTCCTCTGCATTATAGAGCAAATTTAGACAAGGAAATTTTGGATTTAGAGAAAAATAGAATAATTCAGAAATCTATGTCTCAATATTCTTCACCGATTGTCCTTGTGAAAAAGAAGGACCAAACGATCCGTTTGTGCATCGATTATAGAAAGTTAAATACAATAACCACAACAGATGCGGAGCCGATGAATAGCTGTGAAGACCTCATTTTGAACATGTCTCAATCATCCTTATTTTCAAAGGTTGATTTAGCGAAAGGTTATTGGCAAGTACCACTACACCCTGCTTCTAGACATATAACAGCATTCGCAACACCTCTCGGTTTGTACGAATGGAGATATCTTCCATTTGGTCTGAAGAACGCTCCCGCCACATTTGTTAGGTTAACTAGATTGCTATTGCACGGAATTAAAGATGTCCAAGCTTATATTGATGATATATGCATTCATTCTTCTAATATGACTTCTCACTTACTTACACTCAAACAAGTCTTCGATCAAATCTTTCTTTTCGGACTTACTATCAAACCTTCCAAGGTTGAAATAGGCTATAAACAAATAGACTTCCTTGGTCATAGAATTTCTGAAGGCAAACTGCTGACAGATGAGAAAATTGTTTCGAAGATTCTCAATCTAGAAATTCCTACCACAAAGAAACAAATTAGAAGTTTATTAGGTCTTATGAACTATTATTCTAAGTTTATACCAAATTGGGCAGAACTTACATCAGTTTTTTTCTAATATGTTGACAAAAGATCATCCATCAAAAGTTTGTAAAAGTACCAGCTTAGAGGATGCAATATGCAGATTGAAACGCATTTTTTCTAATCCACCAGTCTTACGATTACCAAACATAGATTTACCCTTTATTTTGACCACAGATTCGAGTGCTATCGCAATTGGAGGATGTTTAATGCAAGAAGTGGATGGAGTGAGACACCCAATTCTCTACGTAAGCCGTAAGCTGAAGAAAGCAGAGACCCGTTACTCTGCAGTGGAATTGGAGGCATTAAGTCTATTATTTTGTATGCTCAGATTGTCTAAGTTCCTCTTGGGTGCCCACTTCGTTGTACTCACCGACAATTCGCCATTGTTGGTACTTAAGCAAGGTGTTCCCAAAAACCATCGTTTGCAGAGATGGTGTCTTCTTCTCCAAGATTTCGACTTCGAAATCCGCCATATCAGAGGCACTGATAACATTATAGCTGATATTTTATCGCGGCAGACGAATGCGCCAACAGAATAACATTTGGCACATTGACCATTCGCCATACCAGAAATTGTGATATTTTATCCCGTGACATAGAACAGTGTAACTTTACACCTGCTAAAGAACTTCCATTTAAAAGTAATAACACCCCAGTGAATAGGTTACTTATGACACCCACGAACATGAAACGTTGATAGGATTGTGTTTGTTGAGAGCTATAATATCATTTACTAAAGCTCTAAGAACAATCCGACCAAGAGACATTATCTGTGAGTTGATTTCAACTAGTGAATTGACATTCATCATGAAAACAATAAGAACACTTTATACTCGACATTGAGAACATTCCGTACTTGCTGTGGCTAATAGACTTTGCAAACAGCCGAAAGAGAACTACGTCAACGACAACACTCAAAAGACAGCCATACTAACTATTAACATTCATGGCACGATACGCTAACAACAGGAGGACAACGCGCACATCATCGTTGGATTTAGTTACTTAGTTAATTAATTAATTTAGTAGTGAATATGTATTATATTATTATGTATATGAAATGTGTTAACCTGTAATTTGTACATTTTCTACTATATTATTACAGGTATTTCCATTCATAGGTTAAATAACCTGCCTATGCCATTTTCTCTATGTAAATTATAAACCATTTTTGAGTCATCGTACAAAAAGTACGTATTATCTTAAAGGGAAAATATCGCCTATTCCGTCTTTTCTAAGGGAAATAACACTTACCTCAACTTTAATTATATATTTTAACCAAATACTATTTTGAATGAAAGATGTGTGAATGGCAGTGTGAAAGAATTAAATGAGAGAGCGATATACTGAGCGGACAAATTGTACGCAAAACGTATTTATTTTAATTTGTCTGCGTCTTTCATGTAAATTGTATTACTTGTCTAAATTGTTGATACATGTTAATTAGTTACTTTAATACTCTTAGTTTAGGATTTAGGATACTACATCTAAGCACCACTGCTTGGAATGCCTGATCATGTATTGCACACATTGGAGTAATTCATGATTAAGGATATCCCAACTCGTGACGCTTGGAAATAAGCCACACATTCAGCACACATTTACACAAAACTCAAAACTGAACACTATCAATTAAAATGCAGTCACTTTATTAGAAGCAGCAACTTATTAGTCAACACACTAACAAGCCAACAGGGACACATGTAGTCAGATGGGATAAAAATAACAACGTAACTACATATTTAGCATTATACAACATACGAGAGTAAAAGTGTATTGAAATGCACACACAGAACAAGATGTGAAGATGTACTTAATTAGCCAAGACTTTTGTCTTGTTAATCCTCTTTAAAACAGAGGTTAATTATCTTGGTATCAGTGGGATACTATGAGAAGGACGGGTTGTAGACACAACTAGTAAACGTCACGTAACTTCGGTCAGATAAGCATTTTAAGGACACAGGAGAGAGAGAGATCTCTTCACCAAATCAGAGAAGTGGTGTATGGGAGAATACATGAGTGTTGATGCCAGTATGTAGGTTACCAAGTTACTGTCCACCAAACTACATACACCGACTTTATGTGAGTCTGTGACAGAATTAGTGCAGAACTAATTACCCTATAACAACCCATCAAATCAGGGGAGAGGGGGGACTCCTGTCACAGCCTCACATTATCCACATTATCCGGTAAACTAACATTAGTTAATAGATATTAGCCAAGGGCTACAACTCCCGCCCAAGGGAAAGAAGTAAGACCCTCGAAGGCCAGAGTATTCCAGAACCTTCTCGAAGGACTGGTCAGTGAGTCCACTGTCCCGTGGACACTGATGTGGCCCGCCTATTGCGGGGTCCACGAGGAACTCGAACAGAGTTACCACCCGTGTCGAATTGCGAGACGTGTGGATCGGCAGAGAGAGACGGGACATCGAAGAGGCAACAGGGCCTGCCTTAGAGGGACTCAATAGTTTAGACCCATGTGTATTTGGGGTTCATAGACATATGCTAGATAGTTTGCTTAAAATGTTTGATGATGTTAAACTGTGTGATGATGTTAAACCTCTGTGATATGCGATTCAGTGCGGTCTTGTTAAACCCACTGCGCCAACGCACTGTATATTGAAATACAATAAATGTTAGATATTATATTTAACGGAGTTATTGTTGCCTGTGTGAGCCCGAGCTCAGATACCTAGACATCCGACACGCTGACAGTCAGGGAATGGGGCGGCGAAGGGGTGGTACCGGAGGTAGCGATAAACAGGGGTGGTTGTTGATGTTAGTGATGTTGTTGATGATGTTGATGGTGATGATGTTGGTGTTGGTGATATTGGTGTTGGTGATGACAGTGATGTTGACAATGATGTGTTGGTGATGATGATGATGATGATGATGATGATGATGATGATAATGATTGTATTGGTGATGATGCTGGTGTTGTTGTTGATGATAATGGTGGTTGCCAACGAGATTTATGTATGTAATTAAAGTGGTTGACTTCTCATTCGTCGATGGAAGAGGAAATTTAACTGGACCATCCTACTATCGCTGACATGGCCACTTAGCTGGTTGAATTTGACTATAGTAATACTTATTACGTTTCCGAGACTGGTTGAATTGGACTATAGCAATACTTATTACATTTCCGAGACTGGTTGAATTGGACTATAGTGTCGTGTGTGTAAAGAATTAATGTCGTATTAGTTACTTGTTCTTCTTTACCACTTTAGTGTCGTCCCTGGAGTGAAGGGAATCAACACCCACATTATTTTTTTTATCCAATATCTCTATCCTGGAGATATCCAGCAGACTCCGTCCACACACTCCTTCAATCTGAAGACACCTTCCACTCACTCTTACTCACCCCTGGATTATGCCCCCTCTCATTCTTCCCCAACATAACATACTTGACAACTCTAGCTTCAACAAATAAAAAAAAACAAGAAATTTATTAAAGCAAAGAGTATATGTAGGAGAAGTGTGTGTGTGTGTATAAGGTGTAGAATGTGTGTCGAATATTCTAATGGTAGACCAGTGATGTAGAAGCAAAGTCTGTAACATCATAGTGCTTAGCACACAACAGCACCATTTATTCCGGACAGTGAACCTCACCCAGAAGATGACAACTTTCTCCAATCACTCGAACAAACAGGATGCTGGTAATCCGATAGACACTGTTGATCTTTGTCTTCACTCTACCACACGGTGAAGTTACTTTGTTTGATAATGTTTGTTGAACTGATAATCTTCCAATTAACTGAAATGTCACTTGGGGAAAATCTAATGTTCATAAGTCTCTGATTATAACATTTTCCCCTCTTTTAGAACACAACCTATTAATGTTTGTTAGGTAGATGTGTATATATATATATATATATATATATATATATATATATATATATATATATATATATATATATATATATATATATATATATATATATATATATATATATGTCCTTAGTATGCGAGTTATTAATCTTCGGTGATGAAGCTTATCCCTCATTAAACACAACACTTATGTTCCTTAAATCCTGCTCAGCAGAAGCCAGGTTTCTGCGGAACAACTAGGTACTGAGCCCCGTGTAAAAACCTCTCAGCAACCTCTGTCTTCTTTCCATGAGCCATCATTGTATAAAACTTTGAACTGCTTCTTCGTAATAAATCATCTCACACTCACGTGGTACACTCAAGGGGAACTGTAAATGGAACCTGTAGAGTAGATAACATCATGGTGAGGGCAACTCAATCCTGACCGTAATTGGGTGATTGTAGGCCAATAGCAGTACTCAGATCTATAACAGAGATCCGATCTCTGTCATACGGCCAAATCGCGCATCACAATGGTCTTATACATGGCAACACCAGGAAAGAATAAAGGAACGGGTAGAAACCCAGCAGATGCCCTACTGGAAGATCCTACCATTTCACATTCCCCTCCTCCCTCTCAACCATCCTTAATCTCTCTAATTATTATTCCACTACATTGTCCTCAACTCCCCGAGTAAAATGATATATCACACAAGCTAGTTGAAGCCACACAATAGGATACCAGTGCCGACGCTCCTATGATACTTTCTAGCACCGCACTAATAGAACATTCTATCACTAATCATAAGACATTATATCACTGCACCTATAATACATTAGATCACCGCACAGCACTGTACTCTACTCCTAATCATACTCTTAAATTAGATATTATTAATAGCCTACCATATGCCTATTTTGGTTGCCACTCGAGAAACTATGCAATCAGATTGGATCTATGTCCGCGGAAAACTATCACCACTTAGACATTATAGTTTCACTCATGTAACGCAACTCAGAATAATGCCCCGATCCTAACACTTCAGAATGTTTTTCTCGACTCCCTCCACCTGTTTACCGCACTGGGTTTTATATGGGTGCTTGAGTGACGTCACCAAAATGTCCAGACGCCAATCAGTCCAGAATCTGGCTTTGTCCCCCTGTTTCTAGACTAACCAGAGTCAATTCGCTGTCAAGTTCACTTTCATCTGGGAAATTCTTTGTCTCATACAACAAAGATCCTGGCTGTTTGTGAGCCAGAGACCTTTCCCCCCATATGACAGAATCCTTCCGACCTCTGGCAGACATTCTGTCCATCACTTTCAACGGCCGATTCCCGCCCTGCAGACAGATGACGCCAGTGCACGTCTCTCGAACAACAACCTGTCAACAAACTGTCAACCATGTGTAGACATCGTGACGTGACTCACTTTGATCTCATACAAAAAAGCCGACCAGGTGCAGACAGTTCCAACGACGTATTTTCTCAGCCTGTTCAACAACACAGGGTCTATTGTGTTTGCAGACCAATGTCGGGCTTGGTTTGTCATTGATCGAACTAACAAGTTTATTTAACTCGCGACATATAGCAATACTTATTACATTTCCGAGACTGGTTGAATTGGACTAAAGTAATACTTATTACATTCTCCGAGGCTGGTTGAATTGGGCTATAGTAATACTTATTACATTCTCCGAGACTGGTTGAATGTTGACAGCTGACTAAGTTCTCTATTACTTTTTCACTTCTTTATTACTTTTTCACTTCTGTTGTGCAGGGGTGATTCTTAATTTGCTTATTGAATATTAATCTTTGTACACACAGTAGGTGACGATTGACACTACGCCACAATGAACTGATCATAACATAACTTCGAAGTAGGTTTGATACATTCTATTGTCGTCTCTTTAAAACAATTCACAATAGTCTGAAACAATGTCAGTAAACACTTCACTACAATCGTCAATCTAATATACTTAGGTTAGTTTAGTAGATTTTATCAACATCACGGTTGACGGGTGTTGACGGTACACGGGTGTAATCCATAAGTGCGCCGTTCTCCTCCTAACTCAAGCCTGAGTCTGGAGAAACTAAGCTCAGTGCACGAACTCTGTAGCACCGGCGAGGGTCCTGAAATACTTTGGGTAGATTTTTAACTCGAAATTTTGCCCGGACAGCGCCGTTAGGCTACTCTTTTTGGATTTCAAACTGCGAAGGGATTCTTTACGTGCACAACAATACACACGGGCGTCCGATCTCACTACCCAGAGACCAGGAGAAATTTTATTACTAGAAGCCCACGAGAAAAAATCCCGGTCCTCACCGGGGCTTGAACCCGGGACCTCCAGCACTCGAGGCGGACACCATACCTCTAGACCACGCAGCCACCTGTATATCTAGTATACTTGCAACACACAACTGCAGTCAAACTATCGACGTAGAACCTCTCAAACGACATATACATTCAAACTCTGTCGACATAGGATCTTTCAAGCAAACATCTGTATTCACACTCAACATGGAGGCAAGGTGAGATTATACCACAGCCATAGTCAGCTTCAACCGGTCAGCCCTCGACTCGGTCCAAACTTGGAGCAGACGCTGTCCCCTGCTCAGCGACCCTCTTTGCTGTATTCATGCACAGCGTGAACCTGTGATGTGCTCGATCTTCACGCTGAATTGCGTGAAGCTCCAAACTGTATGCTGTTGATGGTGGTGGTGGTGATCTTGTGTTGAAGATGCTGATATATATTGTATATAAGAGACAAACCAACCTTTGATGTCTACAACTAGAGTATCCATCCATCCATCCATCCATCCATCCGTCCATCCATCCATCCATCCATCCATCCATCCATCCATCCATCCGTCCGTCCGTCCGTCTGTCTGTCAGTCTGTCTGTCTGTCTGTCTGTCTGTCTGTCTGTCTGTCTGCCTGTCTGTCTGTCTGTCTGTCTGTCTGTCTGTCTGTCTGAATGTCTGCCTGTCTGTCTGTCTGTCTGTCTGTCTGTCGAAGGGCCGAATGTAAGATGGGCCTGCGTGCCCAATTTGTTACCCTTCGAAAATAAAGTTTGATCGTCCGTTCTGTCTGTCTGTCTGTCTGTCTGTCTGTCTGTCTGTCTGTCTGTCTAGATGGCTGTGTATGTGTCTGTCTAGATGGCAGTGTGTCTGTCTGGTAGGTCTGTCGCTGTCTGTGTCTGTGTGTGTGTCTATCTGGCAGGCTCTGTGTGTGTGTGTATGTGTGTGTGTGTCTTTGTGTGTGTGAATCTTTGTGTGTCTGTGTCTGTCTGGCTGTGTTTGTCTTTGTGTGTGTGTGTATGTGTGTGTGTGGCTGGCTGTCTGTCTGTGTGTCTGTCTGGCTGACAGGATGTCTGTCTTATGTCTGTCTGTCCGTCCGCCCGTCCATCTGGCTAGCTAGCTGGCTATATGTCTGTGTGTCTCTGTCTGCCTGTCTATCTATCTATCAGCGAGTTGGTGTGGTTGTAAACGTAATTGTATCAATTTCTTTGTGTGTGCTGAGAAAGTATTTCTGACCGCAATGTCAATGTTTTTTACCAGCTAATTAATATTGTTGTGAAGTCAAGCAATGACACTTTCCCTGTGTGTCGAGTGACTGATTGCGTGGTGATTGACTGATTGTGTGTTGATATATTTGGTTTTTGATTGTGTGTTGACAGCTTTACGGCAGCCCAGCCCGCGTCATTTCTCCTGGTCTCTCGGCTTGAGCGGTCCCTGGGGAGCCATGTAGCCAAAAGTGGGCAATCTCCAAGACTGGCTACAGCAGTGGTTCTCAACCGGTGGGGAATTCCCCCCAGGGAGGAATTTTAGGGTTTCCAGGGGGGGGGGGGGGGGGGAAATTAAGATTATTTCAAGATCGGGTTAATACAAGAACCGATTACTTGCTATTGCTTTTCCCTTCATACTTTACGGTTCTGTGTGTCTCACCCTTCTAAAATTCATTTTATAAAGTAAGTAGACCAACAAACCACGTTTTATGTTGACGTCTAGATTTGTTTTAGTATGTGCTATTAAATTTAGCTTCAATTACGTATACTGTGTAGGGGTGGGGGAGGAATTTTTAGGTAGAAAATACGAAAATAAGGGGGGGGGGGGATTGATGACGTTCTGAAAATATGGTGAAGAGGGGCATGTGCCAAAAAAAGGTTGAGAACCACTGGGCTACAGGCTCCAAAACTGGGTACAGTCTGCAATCGCTGTATGTGTTGTTGAGGTCTGATCTCTGACCGCTCACTCTCGGCCTTCAGAGACGCATGCCGTGTTTACTTGTGGCACAATCCCACCCTATCTCAACTCATTTAGTTCAGGTTAAATGACCTCCACGAAAAACGCCCTGAGTTGATCACTGAACACTGCAGGTCGATTGCGGATATTTATGACAGGTTGTACGGTAATGCCACGCACGATAAAAGCACCGAGACCGGCGTTAAACATTCCCTGGGGCCAGCAGGAGACAGCAGATTACCACGCGACCGTTAAGTCGGGTAAGACAATTCCGGTCTATTTGCCATTTATATCCCAGGTGACAGGGCGGGAAGACTGAACGGAAGCCAGGCAGGATTTATTCTAAGCTGGAGCTAGGGAAGACATTGCTGGGATACGTTTTCTGTTTCTATCTCCCACTCCTTTCTGATCTGCTGCTCGGCTGCTCGAGGCCTTTCTTGAAGAACAGCACTCCCACACACCTGGCAGTGCTAATGTCATTCAATATTACACACCTGTCAGTGCTCATGTCATTCAGTGATACACACCTGGCAGTGCTAATGTCATTCAATGACACACACCTGGCAGTGCTAATGTCATTCAATGATACACACCTGGCATTGCTCATGTCATTCAATGATACACACCTGGCATTGCTCATGTCATTCAATGATACACACCTGGCCGTGCTCATGTCATTCAGTGACACACACCTGGCAGTGCTCATGTCATTCAGTGACACACACCTGGCCATGCTCATGTCATTCAGTGACACACACCTGGCAGTGCTCATGGCATTCAATGACACACACCTGGCAGTGATCATGCCATTCAGTATTACACACCTGGCAGTGCTCATCTCATTCAATGACACACACCTGGCAATGCTCATCTCATTCAATGACACACACCTGGCAATGCTCATCTCATTCAATGACACACACCTGGCAGTGCTCATCTCATTCAATGATACACACCTGGCAATGCTCATCTCATTCAATGACACACACCTGGCGGTGATCATGTCATTCAGTATTACACACCTGTCAGTGATCATGTCATTCAATGACACACACCTGTCAGTGCTCATGTCATTCAATATTACACACCTGTCAGTGCTCATGTCATTCAATATTACACACCTGTCAGTGCTCATGTCATTCAATATTACACACCTGTCAGTGATCATGTCATTCAATGACACACACCTGTCAGTGCTCATGTCATTCAATATTACACACCTGTCAGTGCTCATGTTATTCAATATTACACACCTGTCAGTGCTCATGTCATTCAATATTACACACCTGTCAGTGCTCATGTCATTCAATATTACACACCTGGCAGTGCACATGTCATTCAATATTACACACCTGTCAGTGCTCATATCATTCAATGATACACACCTGGCAGTGCTCATGTCATTCATTATAACACACCTGGCAGGGCTCATGTCATTCAGTGATACACACCTGGCAGTGCTCATGTCACTCAATGATACACACCTGGCAGTGCTCATGTAATTCAATATTATACACCTGGCAGTGCTCATATCATTCAATATTACACACATGGCAGTGCTCATGTAATTCAATGATACACACCTGGCAGTGCTCATGTCATTCAGTGATACACAACTGTCAGTGCTAATGTCATTCAGTGTCACACACCTGGCAGTGCTCATGTCATTCAGTGATACACACCTGGCAATGCTCATGTCATTCAGTGATACACACCTGGCAATGCTCATGTCATTCAATGATACACACCTGGCAGCGCTCATGTCATTCAGTGACACACCTGTCAGTGCTCATGTCATTCAATGACACACACCTGGCAGCGCTCATGTCATTCAATGATGCACACCTGGCAGCTCTCATGTCATTCAATGAAACACACCTGGCAGGGCTCATCTCATTCAATGATACACACCTGGCAGTTCTCATGTCATTCAATGATACACACCTGGCAGTGCTCATGTCTTTCAATGACACACAGCTGGCAGTGCTCATGTCTTTCAATGACATACACCTGTCAGTGCTCATGTCATTCAATGACACACACTTGGCAGTGCTCATGTCTATCAATGATACACACCTGGCAGTGCTTATGTCATTCAATTATACACACCTGGCAGTGCTCATGTCTTTCAATGATACACACCTGGCAGTGCTCGTGTCATTCAATGATACACACCTGGCAGTGCTCATGTCTTTCAATGACATACACCTGGCAGTGCTCATGTCATTCAATGACATACCTGGCAGCGCTCATGTCATTCAATGATACACACCTGGCAGTGCTCATGTCATTCAATGTAACACCTGACATTGCTCATGTCATTCAGTGATACACACCTGGCAGTGCTCATGTCATTCAATGATACACACCTGGCATTGCTCATGTCATTCAGTGATACACACCTGGCAGTGCTCATGTCATTCAATGCGACGCACACCTGGCAGTGCTCATGTCATTCAATACGACACGCACAAGAGATACATCTTTCCTCTTCTACCGCTGAATGTCGAGATACTGTCTGTGGTCATGTCGTTCAATGATACACAAGAGATACATCTTTCCTCTTCTACTGCTGGGTGCAGAGATACTGTCTGTGGTTATATCATTCAACGAGAGCCACAGTATGGTTCATCTGTTCTCATCATATGTTATAAAACTCTAGATATAAGCGAAATATGGAGGCAACACATCGCGTTATTAGTTACAGCTGTTATATGTTACAGCTGTTATATGTTACATCGTGTCATTTGTTACATCGTGTTTTTTATTTACATCGTGTTATCTCTTACATCTGTTTTTTTTTTTTTGGTCACATCTATTATTTGTTACATCTGTAATTTTTTTAGTGTGTTCCTCGTGCTAACTCCTTGTTGTCTCCTTCCACACAATCTCCCTTATTATTAGTTCACACCTCGTGGTCTCCTTCCATACAGTCTCCCTTATTGTTAGTTCACACCTCGTGGTCTCCTTCCATACAGTCTCCCTTATTGTTAGTTCACACCTCGTGGTCTCCTTCCATACAGTCTCCCTTATTGTTAATTCACACCGCGTGGTCTCCTTCCATACAATCTCCCTTATTGTTAGTTCACACCTCGTGGTCTCCTTCCATAAGTCTCCCTTATTGTTAGTTCAGACATCGTGGTCTCCTTCCATACAGTCTCCCTTATTGTCAATTCACACCTCGTGGTCTCCTTCCATACAGTCTCCCTTATTGTTAATTCACACCTCGTGGTCTCCTTCGATACAGTCTCCCTTATTGTTAATTCACACCTCGTGGTCTTCTTCCATACAGTCTCCCTTATTGTTAATTCACACCTCGTGGTCTCCTTCCATACAGTCTCCGTTCTTGTTAATTCACACCTCGTGGTCTCCTTCCATACAGTCTCCCTAATTGTTAATTCACACCTCGTGGTCTCCTTCCATACAGTCTCCCTTATTGTTAATTCACACCTCGTGGTCTCCTTCCATACAGTCTCCCTTATTGTTAATTCACACCTCGTGGTCTCCTTCCATACAGTCTCCATTATTGTTAATTCACACCTCGTGGTCTTCTTCCATACAGTCTCCCTTATTGTTAATTCACACCTCGTGGTCTCCTTCCATACAGTCTCCCTTATTGTTAATTCACACCTCGTGGTCTCCTTCCATACAGTCTCCCTTATTGTTAATTCACACCTCGTGGTCTCCTTCCATACAGTCTCCCTTATTGTTAATTCACACCTCGTGGTCTCCTTCCATACAGTCTCCCTTATTGTTAATTCACACCTCGTGGTCTCCTTCCATACAGTCTCCGTTCTTGTTAATTCACACCTCGTGGTCTCCTTCCCTACAGTCTCCCTTATTGTTAATTCACACCTCGTGGTCTCCTTCCATAAGTCTCCCTTATTGTTAATTCACACCTCGTGGTCTCCTTCCATACAGTCTCCCTTATTGTTAATTAACACCTCGTGGTCTCCTTCCATACAGTCTCCCTTATGGTTAATTCACACCTCGTGGTCTCCTTCCATACAGTCTCCCTTATTGTTAATTCATACCTCGTGGTCTCCTTCCACACAGTCTCCCTTATTGTTAATTCACACCTCGTGGTCTCCTTCCACACAGTCTCCCTTATTGTTAATTCACACCTCGTGGTCTCCTTCCACACAGTCTCCCTTATTGTTAATTCACACCTCGTGGTCTCATTCCACACAGTCTCCCTTATTGTTAATTCACACCTCGTGGTCTCCTTCCATACAGTCTCCCTTATTGTTAGTTCACACCTCGTGGTCTCCTTCCATACAGTCTCCCTTATTGTTAATTCACACCTCGTGGTCTCCTTCCATACAGTCTCCCTTATTGTTAATTCACACCTCGTGGTCTCCTTCCATAAAGTCTCCTTTATTATTAGTTCACACCTCGTGGTCTCCTTCCATACAGTCTCCCTTATTGTTAATTCACACCTCGTAGTCTCTATTGTTGTTAGCTCAAACCTCGCGGTATCCATTGTTGTTAGTTCACAACATACGTTTCAAACAGTATGTGTGTTGTCTCTGTCATTGTGTCTCCACGCTCGCACGAGCGCGCGTCTCGATGTGTGTGTATGCGTGCGTGCGTGACTGCGTGTGTGTGTGTGTTGTCACTCAACATGTCAGTTATCTGTTATCGTGTATACACTGTTATGTTTGTGATGACTATTTTTGCGTGCACAGATAAGGTGCCCTCATCGAATCAGCCACGCCATCCAACTGTCCAGCCGTGTGTCAAGTGTTTGCTCACACAAGCATGCCAGCGCGCGCTCACTAGAACCAGGTCGGGTCTTCTCTCAGCGTGACCGCTAGTTCAGCCTATACCAAGTAACGTCATAAATGCTAATTTAATCCATATTTCTGAAATCAACATTCCAGGTGTTCTTGCAGTCTGGGCTCTCTCTCTTTCTCTCTCTCTCTCTCTCTCTCTCTCTCTCTCTCTCTCTCTCTGTGCGTGTGTGTGTGTGTGTTAGTGTGTGTGTGTGGTACAACAGTACAGCAACAAATATAACAAAACACATCGACTGTGCAACCACACAACGCACGTGCCGGAGACCTGGCTGCCAGACGTGACAGGTGTGCTAACAATCCAGGCCACCATTCCCTAAACTCAGTGTGTCAGCGTGTTGTATGTCTAGGTATCTGAGCTCGGGCTCATACAGGCAACAATAACTCAGTTAGCTATAATATCTAACATTTATTGTATTTCAATATACAGTGCGTTGGCGCAGTGGGTTTAACAAGACCGCACTGAATCGCATATCACAGAGGTTTAACATCATCACACAGTTTAATATCATCAAACATTCTAAGCATACTATCTAGCATAAGTCTATAAACCCCACATGGGTCTAAACTATAAAGTCTAAACTATTGAGTCCCTCTAAGGCAGGCCCTGTTGCCTCTTCGATGTCCCGTCTCTCTCTGCCCATCCACACGTGTTGCAATCCGACACGGGTGGTAACTCTGTTCGAGTTCCTCGTGGACCCCGCAATAGGCGGGCCACATCAGTGTCCACGGGACAGTGGACTCACTGACCAGTCCTTCGAGAAGGTTCTGGAATACTCTGGCCTTCGAGGGTCTTACTTCTTTCCCTTTGGGCGGGAGTTGTAGCCCTTGGCTAATCTATATTAACTAATGTTAGTCTACCAGATAATATGACTACTGTGAGGCTGTGACAGGATTCCCCCTCTCCCCTGATTGGATGGGTTGTTATAGGGTAATTAGTTCTGCACTAATTCTGTCACAGAATCACATAAGGATGGTATATGTAGTTTGGTGGACAGTAACTTGGTAACCCACATACTGGCATCAACACTCATGTATTCTCCCATACACCACTTCTCTGATTTGGTGAAGAGATCTCTCTCTCTCTCTCCTGTGTCCTTAACTATGCTTACCCGACCGAAGTTACGTGACGTTTACTAGTTGTGTTTACAACCCGTCCTTCTCATAGTATCCCACTGATACCAAGATAATTAACCTCTGTTTTAAAGAGGATTAACAAGACAAAAGTCTTGGCTAATTAAGTACACCTTCAAATCTTGTTCAGTGTGTGCATTTCAATACACTTTTACTCTCGTATGTTGTATAATGCTAAATATGTAGTTACGTTGTTATTTTATCCCATCTGACTACATGTGTCCCTGTTGGCTTGTTAGTGTGTTTACTAATAAGTTGATGTTACTAATAAAGTGACTGCATTTTAATTGATAGTGTTCAGTTTTGAGTTTTGTGTAAATGTGTGCTGAATGTGTGGCTTATTTCCAAGCGTCACGAGTTGGGATATCCTTAATCATGAATTACCCACTGTGTGCAATACATGATCAGGTATTCCAAGCAGTGGTGCTTAGATGTAGTATCCTAACTGCTAAACTAAGAGTACTAAACTAAATGCCAAACATGTATCAATAAATTAGACAAGTAGTACAATTTACATGAAAGACGCAGACAAATTAAAATAAATACGTTTTGCGTACAATTTGTCCGCTCAGTATATCGCTCTCTCATTTAATTCTTTCACACAGCCATTCACACATCTTTCATTCAAAATAGTATTTGGTTCAAATATATAAGTAAAGTTGAGGTAAGTGTTATTTCCCTTAGAAAAAACGGAATAGGCGATATTTTCCCTTTAAGATAATACGTACTTTTTGTACGATGACTCAAAAATGGTTTATAATTTACATAGAGAAAATGGCATAGGCAGGTTATTTAACCTATGAATGGGAATAACTGTAATAATATAGTAGAACATGTACAAATTACAGGTTAACACATTTTATATACACAATAATATAATACATATTCAATACTAAATTAATTAATTAACTAAATAATTAAATCCAACGATGATGTCCGCGTTGTCTTCCTGTTGTTAGCGTATCGTGCCATGAATGTTAATAGTTGGTATGGCTGTCTCTTGAGTGTTGTCGTTGATGTAGTTCTATTTCGGCTGTTAGCAAAGTCTATTAGCCACAGGAAGTATGGAACGTTCTCAATGTCCAGTATAAGTGTTCTTCATGTTTTCGTGATCAATGTCAGTTCACTAGATGAAATAATTTCATAGTTAATGTTCCTTGCTCGGATTGGTCTTAGAGCTTTGATAGATGGTCGTATAGTTCTCAACATTTCACGTTAGTGGGTGTTCTAAGTAACCTATTCACTGAGGTGTTATTACCTTTAACTGAAAGTTCTCTAGCAGGTGTAGAGTTACACTGTTATATGGTACGGAATAAAATATCACAATTTCTGGTATGGCGAATGGTAAATGTGCCAAATGTTATTCTGCTGGCGCATTCGTCTGCCGCGATAAAATATCAGCTATAATGTTATCAGTGCCTCTGATATGGCGGATTTCGAAGTCGAAATCTTGGAGAAGAAGACACCATCTTTGCAACCGATGGTTTTTGGGAACACCTTTATTCAGTACCAACAATGGCGAGTTGTCGGTGAGTACAACGAAGTGGGCACCTAAGAGGAACTTAGACAATCTGAGGATACAGAATAATAGACTCAATGCCTCCAATTCCACTGTAGAGTAACGGGTCTCTGCTTTCTTCAGCTTACGGCTTACGTCGAGAATTGGGTGTCTCACTCCATCCACTTCTTGCATTAAACATCCTCCAATGGCGATAGCACTCGAATCTGTTGTCAAAATAAAGGGTAAATCTATGTTTGGTAAACGTAAGACTGGTGGATTAGAAAAAATACGTTTCAACCTGCATATTGCATCCTCTAAGCTGGTACTTTTACAAACTTTTGATGGATGATCTTTTGTTAACATATTCGAAAACACTGATGTAAGTTCTGCCCAATTTGGTATAAATTTAGAATAGTAGTTTATAAGACCTAATAAACTTCTTATTTGCTTCTTTGTGGTAGGAACTTCTAGATTGAGTATCTTAGAAACAATTTTCTCGTCTGTTAGCAGTTTGCCTTCAGAAATTCTATGACCAAGGAAGTCTATTTGTTTAAAGCCTATTTCAACCTTGGAAGGTTTGATAGTAAGACCGAAAAGAAAGATTTGGTTGAAGACTTGTTTGAGTGTAAGTAAGTGAGAAGTTATATTAGAAGAATGAATGCAAATATCATCAATATAAGCTTGGACATCTTTAATTCCGTGCAATAGCAATCTAGTTAACCTCACAAATGTGGCGGGAGCGTTTTTCAGACCCAATGGAAGATATCTCCATTCGTACAAACCGAGAGGTGTGGCGAATGCTGTTATATGTCTAGAAGCAGGGTCTAGTGGTACTTGCCAATAACCTTTCGCTAAAGACATGTTCAAAATGAGGTCTTCACAGCTATTTATCGGCTCCGCATCCGTGGTGGTTATTGTATTTAACCTTCGATAATCGATGCACAAACGAATTGTCTGGTCCTTCTTTTTCACCAGAACAATCGGTGAAGAATATTGAGACATAGATTTCTGAATTATCCTATTTTTCTCTAAATCCAAAATTTCCTTGTCTAAATTTGCTCTATAATGCAGAGGAATAGAATATGGTCTACATTTGACCGGTGTCAGATCTGTCAACACAATTGAATGTGTTATTTTGTCAGTCCGTCCAGGTTTGTTAGAGAAGATAGATTTATACTCGTTAAGGAGAGTCAAAATGTCTTGTCGCTGCTGTTGTGTCAGAGTGTCAGAAATTTGTATGTCCTTTATACTACCGTCGTCATTCATAATCGGTACTGGGATTTCAGTATTGTCTACGTCTGTCTGGTTTATCACAGATGCTACTGTTTGTAAATTGTCTTCAATGTCATTGTCGTCGAGATTAATCGTTGTCAATATGTCGTCAAATTGGTCGTCGCTGTCGTTATCACAGATTGTCAGTAATGTACATATGTCTTCGTCGTCTTTGTTGTCGTAAGAGTGCGTCGTTAACGATGCTTCGTTTGTCGAGATGTCACTCCGTTGGGTCACTGTCGTTTCGTTTCTGTCATCCGTTAGTTGCGTCTGCTCACTCGTGTCAGTGTCCTGTCTATCATGGTATGGTTTTAACATATTTACATGGTATGGCATCGAGGCAGTTGAGGTTGATTGGACTTCTGCCGTGGGGTTTTTACCCTTTTTCAACAGTTTCTGACATATATTACATGATATACAATAGGTTTTTATGTCTTGGCCAAATTTCGGCCAATAAAATTGGGTCAGGACCCTAGCTTTAGTTTCTTCATATCCCATATGACCTCCAAAAGGTGAATCATGGGCTATTTTTAGTACTTTCTCTCGATGTGCTTGTGGTAACACTACTTGCTGTATTGTGGACTGATCTCTAGTGTATAATCTAGTCAACACATTGTTGTTTAATGTAAATGACCACGATGCGTTTTTAGATAATTTTGGTTTAAGTCCTACTAATCTAAAATAAGGTGAAAGTGTAGGATCTGATTTTTGTTCATCTACAAAATTAGTGATGGTAGTGTTTGGTGCTGCAATATCTAGTGACTCCTGCAGTTGGGCGGTGTGAGTTTTGTGAGTTGTCTGTCGTGTTATTGCATTCGTGTGTTGTGTGTGTTGTTGCACATCTACAGGCTTGGTACTTGGTAGATCGGTGGCCTCCTCAATTCGAGGTTTTAAGTTGGTCGTATCACTGATAGATTCGACCGCCCCTGCATCATACAACTCGGTGAATTCTTTCTGAATCACTTCATTGGTTGTCTCCCTTGTCCTTTTGGCAGATTGAGACAAGCACGAATGGTGTTTCTCTTTCGGATCGCTGTTTGGGTGTTGTATACCGTTTTTTCGCTCCCAGTCTCTGATTTGCTTTTCAGAGCAAGGTCGTATGTTGGGCAGGTTCCCAAGTATAATATCCGCGACCGGATTTTCTAGGGCAGCGCACAATACTAGTCCTGATATGAACGGTGTTCGAATTTCGACAAGAGCAAGGGGGTATTTCTCTATAGTGCCTGAGAATGTGCGACAAGTTACGTGTTTGTGTGTGTAGTCTTTGTCGTTGATTAATGTTTTCCTAATCCCACAGAGCGTTGCGCCGGAATCACGAATTAATGTGCACTTTTTGTTATTTACAAACCCTGTTGAAAAATTAAGCTTGCCTGTAGAAGATAAGGCAGCATTGGCTGTTTCATTTGAAATAGGGATAGTGTGGCCACATAGTAATGTTGTGTCAAGTTGGAATTTCGTACAGGTGTTACAATTACTGTCTGTAATGGTGTCAATAATGTGCACTGCATTTCCTAGCTCACTCAAACTTTCGCTTTGATTGTCACACTCATTCAGTAACTCAATATCTTCCTCTGAGGAACTTTCAACCAGTGCAGCATTGGCCTGTTTTAGTAATTTTCGGCCATCACAAAAGCGACTAAAATGCCCAAAGCTGCTGCAAAAATAGCATTTGACCGCTCTCTGGTACGCATTTCTTTTGTTTTTCTGCTTCTCCACAATCATTTTAAGGTGATGAGGATAGTTCGGCGATTTATCGCACATAGCGTATTGTTCGTGCGTCAAACCACAATATTGGCACTTAACTGGCTTTCTGACATTTGAGCGTGGTTTAAACTTGCCTTCAGCTGGTTTCGAGTATTTAGTATTTACCACTGCTGCTGTTTCGTTCTGACCTAGGTTTAATTGGAAAATGTCTCTATTCGCTGTGAAAAATGCGTTCCCCTTTGTCTCTACATCCTGAATACTCCTACAATCCATTTGTTTCAAAAACTTCGCAAAAGGTGTGGGGATTGTACTAACTATTTTATCAATAATAATGAGTTCTTTTAGTTTGTCATGGCTATTGTTAGTCTTAGCCGAGTTAATCCACTTTGTGCACACATCCTGAACTGTCGATACGTAATCTATGAAGGTTTGATTTGGTTGAGGGGATAATTTAGCGAACTGTTGTTGGTAACCTGCAGTATCTAAAGAGAAATGTTGGAGAATGCGTTGTTTTAAGTAGTCATAATCCTTTCTCATTTCCTGTGGCACTGTTTCTATTACTTTCAATGGTTCTAGAGCTAAGTTTCTCATTAAAATAAATGACCAATCTGATTTTATGATCTTATGGTAGGCCATTAGACACTCGAAATTTTCCAGGTATGCACTGATGGAATCTCCTGAGCAGAAAGCTTTCACGAGGCCTTTGTACTTATTATATTTCTGTTCTTCCTCTTTGCTTCTTAATTTATTTACCGATATTTCTACGTTGGAATCAATCTCCATCTGTTTTAATTTTATTTGTGTATCGGCATTCAATTGGGCTTGTTTGGCCGCCGCCTCAAGCTCTAATTGTTTCTCTTGAGCCTGTAATTGCATTTTCTTCTCTTCAGCTTGTAGTTGCATCTGCATCTTTTCTCGTTCTGCCTCACTCTGCCTCTTCTTTTCTTCTGCTTCCATTTGCATTTGCATCTTCTTTTCTTCTCATTCTATCGCTCTTTCTTCACGGGCAATGTTCTCTGCGTGCGTCTTCTGTGCCCATTCTGACAGTTTTTCTTCTTTATAACCTAATTTAATTCCTTGCTCAATACAGTTTTCTAAGGTAGACATTTTGACTTTTACTTGTTGGTAATTTCACTGAAGTTAAATCCCTTAGAAAAGTGTTCGGGAGTAGAAAATTTAGTTATCTCCCTTAATAATTACATGCGCAAATTCAAATGCAAAGTTATGTTGGTTACAAGGTCATGAATATACATACAAATCAATGCAAAGCAAAATGATACATGGATGGAAGGTGATAAGTACCGCTTAGGGTTGCAATGGGCATGATGTGAAACTTATCTTATGATCCCAGAACTTGTGAATGTTGTCTTGTACTTTCGCCACTGTTGGATAGTTCACATAGGTTACGCACCACACAAAAAGCATCACAATTCACGGAACAATCTGCTCGTAGAATGAGAAAACATTAGTAACAGTCAAAAAATGTTACAGTCATGTCAAAATAATTTATAGTATTAACATCATTGAGAGACTAACTGCAGAGGGACTCATATTAATATTAGTTGATCGCTAGATAGGTGCACATTTGTTAAACTTCTTCAAACAACAATTTGATATGATTAATTTACTATTTTACTTGGCAATTAATAGCCGTTTATATGTAAAGCTTATGCCAAAACCGGAGCCTAGCCCCCAAAAAGCCTGTCAGCGTGTTGTATGTCTAGGTATCTGAGCTCGGGCTCATACAGGCAACAATAACTCAGTTAGCTATAATATCTAACATTTATTGTATTTCAATATACAGTGCGTTGGCGCAGTGGGTTTAACAAGACCGCACTGAATCGCATATCACAGAGGTTTAACATCATCACACAGTTTAATATCATCAAACATTCTAAGCATACTATCTAGCATAAGTCTATAAACCCCACATGGGTCTAAACTATAAAGTCTAAACTATTGAGTCCCTCTAAGGCAGGCCCTGTTGCCTCTTCGATGTCCCGTCTCTCTCTGCCCATCCACACGTGTCGCAATCCGACACGGGTGGTAACTCTGTTCGAGTTCCTCGTGGACCCCGCAATAGGCGGGCCACATCAGTGTCCACGGGACAGTGGACTCACTGACCAGTCCTTCGAGAAGGTTCTGGAATACTCTGGCCTTCGAGGGTCTTACTTCTTTCCCTTTGGGCGGGAGTTGTAGCCCTTGGCTAATCTATATTAACTAATGTTAGTCTACCAGATAATATGACTACTGTGAGGCTGTGACACAGTGCCTACAGGAAGACTGTCCCTGCTCGAACCGCAACATCATCTGTGTCATCATTTGCGTGCTCTGCGATGTGAACTATATCGGCGAGAGTAGTCTCCGTTTAGCTGACAGATGCCGACAGCTCCTCGATATTGGCATCCCTTGGCATGTTTCCCAATTTTCAACTGCACCGTTCACTGGGGAGGGGGGTGTTACTAGGGAGGGGAAAGGGTAGGGGGAAGGGTGTGTCCCTTTAACAAAATCTACAGTACAACTATCGGACACCCTCTTATCTTTTTGACGGGATGCCTAACACCACAGGGTCCTGACAGTTTTGTTTAAGTAGCGGTATGATTTTCATCTTTTGATTTAACATATCAGACTCCATGAGCAGGACAAGACGCCACGCATACACCCATACACACCCACACCTACCCACACACACACACACCCACCCATCCACCCACCCACCCCACCCACCCACACCCACCCACACAATTAAAACATCATACTCCAAGGGCAGCAGGACAAGACGCCCCCCCCCCACACACACACACACACCAATACATACACCCACGCACGCGCACAATCAATATATAACACTTCATGGGCAGCAGGACAAGACACCACACACACCAACACACACCCACACACACAGCCACACCCACACACACACACACACACACACACGCACAATCAATAAATCAGACTTTATGAGCAGCAGGACAAGACGCAACACACACACACACACACACACACACACACACACACACATTCACACCCATACATACACATATACACACATACAATTAACACATCAGGACAAGACCCCTACTCCCCCCCCCCCCCCCCCCACATACACACACCCACACACACACACGCACAATCAATATATCAGACTTTATGGGCAACAGAACACACACACTCTCACACACACACGCGCACAATCAATATATCAGACTTTATGGGCAACAGAACACACACACTCTCACACACACACACGCACAATCAATATATCAGACTTTATGGGCAACAGAACACACACACTCACACACACACACACACACACGCACAATCAATATATCAGACTTTATGGGCAACAGAACACACACACTCTCACACACACACACGCACAATCAATATATCAGACTTTATGGGCAACAGAACACACACACTCTCACACACACACACGCACAATCAATATATCAGACTTTATGGGCAACAGAACACACACACTCTCTCACACACACACGCACAATCAATATATCAGACTTTATGGGCAACAGAACACACACACTCACACACACACACACGCACAATCAATATATCAGACTTTATGGGCAACAGAACACACACACTCTCACACACACACACGCACAATCAATATATCAGACTTTATGGGCAACAGAACACACACACTCTCACACACACACACGCACAATCAATATATCAGACTTTATGGGCAACAGAACACACACACTCTCACACACACACACGCACAATCAATATATCAGACTTTATGGGCAACAGGACAAGACGCCACACACACACACACACACACACACACACACACACACACACACACACACACACACACACACACACACACACACTCACACACACACGCGCGCGTGCGCGCGCGTAGTCAAGGTTAGAAGGCATTCAGGATATGATCTCTCTAGGAGCACGCGAGCCAGGAACTGTACACGTTACACTCGAAGTTCTGTCAGAAAACATCGACACACAACACAACGTGCTCACTGACACTGCATGAACTAACATTGACGAGGATGTCAGCTGTGCTGGCAGTGTTTGACACGCCACACCACCGATAGTACAGTTAACACAAGTGTGTTCCTTGTTGACTGTGTCCTGTGACCAAGCTGGTAGTTTCGGTGGGCTGTATGCGTGTTCTCACGTGACCGCTGTCTTACAAACACATCTTCTAGTGAATTTGTAAGGCCATGTTTTTTTTTTTTGTGTGGTTGCATATCCTTTACAGGACATCGCTGTCAACACCAGCATCTTTCAGCTGTATGTTGATTTCTTGGCAAGATTACGCTCAGTAGTTTGCCATTGCTTTCTGAACGGCCGGCTCACATACCCCGTAAGTTACCGATGCGATTCAAACCACTGCTGATTCTCACCGTCATCACGTTACCTACGAGAGTATACGAGATTACGGAGAAAAGTCGCTAACCTCTAAGTCACGAAGCCGGCAAGGCCATGTTACATTTCTTAACTAAGGACACAGCTAGACGGACAACCAGACGGTTATATGTCTTACAAAGTGCTCTGATATTTTGCACCCCCCCCCCCCCCTTTTCCCCCTAAATCAGCCCCATAACACGACAACTCTATAAACGATGACTGGTTTAATCGGAGTGACTCTAGTGGTCACTTCCGGCCTGTAGTGGGTCGACGTGGGAGGGAGCAGACGTGAGTCAACGTATACTCATCAACTGGGCTGCAGTTGACAGCAACTCGTTGTCAGGTTGATTCTACGCACAGTCCGCACTTGTTTCTTACGTTACCACAGCCGGGAATTATTTCTCATAATAAAACAGCCGGGAATTATTTCTCTCAGTGAAACAGTCAATAGTTTTTTATCTCAGTGAAACAGTCAGTAGTTATTTGTCTCAGTGAAACAGTCAGTAGTTTTTTATCTCAGTGAAACAGTCAGTAGTTATTTCTCTCAGTGAAGCAGCCAGGAATTATTTCTCACGGTAAAACAGCCAGAGTGATATCTCACAGTGAAACGGTCAGAAGTGATATCTCACAGTGAAACGGTCAAAAGTGATATCTCACAGTGAAACAGTCAAAAGTGATATCTCACAGTGAAACGGTCAGAAGTGATATCTCACAGTGAAACGGTCAGAAGTGATATCTCACAGTGAAACGGTCAGAAGTGATATCTCACAGTGAAACGGTCAGACGTGATATCTCACGGTAAATCCATCACGTTATGTTTGGTGTTGTGTTGTGTTTGTCGCAAGACAACCGTGAAACTTGAATCCTGTTAGTTAGTTACCCGTGGAAGTATCATCCCTGCACTCCGGACATGTACATATGTGCGACCCCCCTCCCCCACCCAAATATGTATCAGCGTCCGGCGGCTAATAGTGCTAGTTCTGTGTTGGTTGACGAGGTCCCTCATTCTCCCGATATGCTTCTCGTGTTTGGCCGTGCCAGTTTTTACTTCCAAGTCTCTCATTCTTGATAAAAATATAAACAGGGGAACCCTGTAAGGCCACCAAGACAGTTCAGAAATAGAAACACGTGGTCATAGAAATAGAAGAAAGAAGTAGAGACTAGAAAACTCACCAGACAACATCAACATTGAAACCTATAGTTACCAATCGGGATTCGAACCTGTCACTTCCAAATGTCGACGGCGCCTCGCTGCCGGTACAAGTGTGCTTCGACGCATGACCAACTAGACACCCCATAAAAAGGCGTCTTCATCCAAATTGAGGTGAGAGGTTCGAACCCCAGTAGTTAATTATAGCTTTCAAGTGTCATGGTGTCTAGTGCGTCCTCTAGTCTCTAGTTTTGTCGTCTACTTCTGTGACCGCCAAACAACACATGTGTGTTTATTTATGTTGTCTAGTGTGTCCTCTAGTCTCTACTTCTGTCTTGTACTTGTATGACCGTCAAACAACACATGCATGTTTATTTATGAACACTCATTCTAGACAAGGATGTGGATTGACTGGCGTCAACATCCGCCGATCCCGACATCTCTCTAAGGGCATTGATAACATCGGCACGATCCATGGGCTGACAGTCTGCAGGGGCTGACAGTCTGCAGGGGCTGACAGTCTGCAGGGGCTGACAGTCTGCAGGGGCTGACAGTCTGCAGGGGCTGACAGTCTGCAGGGGCTGACAGTCTGCAGGGGCTGCAAAGCCAGCAAGTTTATCAGATCGTTCATTTTCCTCAACTCCCGCATGTCCCTGAACGAAGATGCAGGTTACCCTACGTACAACAGATCTCCGCAAGGATTCAGTCCACTGTCTGCGTACAACAGATCTCCGCAAGGATTCAGTCCACTGTCTGCGTACAACAGATCTCCGCAAGGATTCAGTCCACTGTCTGCGTACAGAACCCGCCTCGACCTTTCAGAGCATGTTAATGGCACCCTGCAGTTGGCATGCCACTGATGGCACCCTGCAGTTGGCATGCCGCTGATTGCACCCTGCTGATGGCATGGTGTTGAAGCCATCTTGCTGATGGCATGCTGCTGATGGCATGGTGCTGATGGCATTCTGTTGATGTCATGCTGCTGATGTCTTGGTGCTGATGGCATGGTGCTGATGGCATAGTGCTGATGTCATGCTGCTGATGGTAAGGTGCTGATGGCATAGTGCTGATGGCATAGTGCTGATGGCATGGTGCTGATGGCATGGTGGTGATGGCATAGTGCTGATGGCATGGTGCTGATGGCATGGTGCTAATGGCATGGTGCTGATGGCATAGTGCTGATGTCATGCTGCTGATGAAAAGCTGTGTTTGCTGTCTTGACACAACCATGTGAAGCCCTCCCTGCCGCTGGTACATCTGTCAAAGTTCTACTGATCAACTGCTGCCGCTGGCACATCTGTCAATGTTCTACTGATCAACTGCTGCCGCTGGTACATCTGTCAATGTTCTACTGATCAACTGCTGCCGCTGGTACATCTGTGAATGTTCTACTGATAAACTGCTGCTGCTGGTACATCTATCAATGTTCTACAGGTCAACTGCTGCCGCCGGTACATCTGTCAATGTTCTACTGATCAACCGCTGCCGCTGGTACATCTGTCAATGTTCTACTGATCAACTGCTGCCGCCGGTACATCTGTCAATGTTCTACAGATCAACTGCTGCCACCGGTACATTTGTCAATGTTCTACTGATCAACTGCTGCAACTGAAGTGGATTCATCGTGACATTGAATGCTGAGTCACTGCTACACATTAACACATTAAATGCTACACTATAAATAGAATAATTGCTACATTTTAAATCTATTCACTGCTACAATTTAAATAAAACAACTACCACATTATTAACTGACTCACTACAACATTATACACTGACTCACTACAACACAATACACTGACGCACTACAACACTATAAACTGAGTCACTGCAACACTATAAACTGAGTCACTGCAACACTATACAATGACTCACTACAACACTATACACTTACTCACTACAACACTATAAACTGAGTCACTGCAACACTATACAATGACTCACTACAACATTATACACTGACTCACAACAACACTGCACACTGACGCGCTGCAACACTATAAACTGGCTCACTGCAACACTATAAACTGAGTCACTGCAAAACTATACACTGACTCACTACAACACTGCACACTGATTCACTACAACACTATATACTGTCTCACTACAACACTATACATTGACTCACTACAACACTATAAACTGACTCACTGCAACACTATAAACTGACTCATTGCAACACTATAAACTGATTCACTACAACACTATACACTGATTCACTACAGCACTATAAACTGATTCACTATAACACTATAAACTGATTCCTACAAAACTATAACTGATTCACTGCAACTCTATAAACTGACTCACTACAACTCTATAAACTGACTCACTGACTCGACTTCCGGTTTCAAGATGGCGACGGACGATCGTGTTGTTTTGTGTTCGTTAACTTTTTCGCGTTGGGGATGGATTTATTCATCTCTTGCGTGTAATTGGTGTGCCAGGATGTAAAACCAGGAGTTTCTACTCAAGATCTGCGCGGGTGCTACGGAGTTCGTGCATCGAGCGAAGCCTTCCTTGAGTGAATTTTCAGCAGCGTGTGTGGTTCTCAGCAGTCTGTGTTTACGTTTTTTCAACATGGCGGAACAACGTGTGTTTTCCGAGGGTTCAGCAGTCAACATAACGAAGCGGCGTGGTAGCCGCGCATGGAGGAAGAAACAAGGTAAGCTCGGTGGTTTGAGACGTTTTAGACTCAAGTGTCACCGTCTAGGACTCAGGAACATCCGTATTCTATATTGGAACTGTGCCAGTGTAAAACAACGGGGCTCTATTTTAGAAACCCTAGTTTACAGGAACGACATTGTAGCACTCCAGGAGACGAGACTGGGCGATCAGCCACTCCGAATTGGCGACTTCAAATGTTTCTACAACAGACGACATCTGGGAATGGCGATTCTCGTTCGCGACAGCATGGTGGCGTCAGAGCTAGACATGTCCAGTTGGGACAGTGACGATATACAAATACAGGCGTTGAGAGTTCATTCCAGTATACCATTCGTGTTGGTTAATGTTTATGCCCGCAATGCGAGTGTGGACGCACAGAAGTGGCAGTGCTTAAGTGACATATTAGGCCACGAGAGAAATGTTATTTTCTGTGGTGACTTCAACGCTAAAGGCAGATCATGGGGAAACACTTCCTCCAATACACAAGGGGAGGAGCTCGAGACTGCACTGGAAACCATCGACCTGGTTTGTATCAACAGTGGCTGTGTCACCAGGACAGCAAGCCGTCCAGGCGATGAGGACAGTGCTATTGATCTGGCGTTAGTTTCACCTTTACTCACTACAGTGTGTAGATGGGGTGTCCTAGGACACCATGGCAGCGACCACCACCCTTGCAGCATATTGGTGGAGAAAGGCAGAACCAGGCAGCACAAGCTAAAGGTAAAGACGTTCCAGTATGACAGTACAGGGCAAGATGTGGTGAGTAAAATAAGACGTGACAAGCGCAGAACGTTTCAGGGCAGGAAAAAAAGCTGGGAGCAGCCATCGTGGTGGAGTTTCGAGGTGGAGAAGGCTTGGGTGGATAAGCGTAGTGCTGTAAGGAGATGGCAAAATGCCAAGAAGAACAGAGCTGGTCATCCTAGTCCCTGCTTGCACTTAGAAAGAGAGATGCACACAAAAGTAAGCTATTTCAAAAAACTGGTCACGGTGGTTAAAAGCGAAAAATGGGCAGAGGTGTGTCAAAGAGTAAGCACAGATAAGTCACTGAAATTGTTCTGGCGACTACATAAAAGCATGAGTGGTGTAGTCAAGAATAAGAGCATTTCTGACTTCCAAGGTGCTGACCTCATCTGGCAGAGGACTGACGAGGACAAGGGCAAATCCCTCTTTGAACACTACCTTGAGCAGAGCAACCAGAAAGACATGGGAGGTCGAAATCTGGCCAAGGAGGTCACATCAGACAGATGCAAGGCCCAGAACACTTCGGATGAAGACACAGTGACAGTGAAAGAAATCAAGGCTGTGCTTCGACGATCAAAAAACAGTGCTCCAGGTCCTGATGGCATAAGATACGACGACATAAACAGGTGTACCGACAATGAGCTAGAGAAACTAGCAGACATGTACAACAACAGTATAGGGAGTGCTAGCATCAAGGAGGAATGGTTACACAGCTATCTGATTCCCTTGCCGAAGCCTGACAAAGACCACAAAAAATTCAGGGATATCGAATTATAACCATGCAGAATACAATAGGCAAGCTGCTGGAGAAGGTAATTGCCAGGAAAATATCAAGCTAACTAGAGAGGCAAGGTGTTTTCCCACCTACCCTGGGTGGGTACCGTCCAAAAAGAGAAATGCAGCAGTCTTTGCCCATGATGTCTATGAAGGTTTCCACTCAGGCACTGAAACTGATTGATCTTGAGGACGCATACAACAGAGTACCACTGGCTTTTTTAATGTTTCAGCTTCTTGAACTAAACGTAAGTCCATTCCTCCTTAGTTGGATCGCTGCAGCCCTCTTCCAACGGAAAGTAGTTTTTAGATGTGGCAGTTGGACTTCGGAACCAACAACAATATATCCTGGCCTACCACAGGGATCACCATTATCTCCGGTACTGTTCAACGCCTACACAGTGAGAATCACCAGTGAGCAGATCACTGGACCTGGCAGGACATTGTCATATGCCGATGATGTTTTAGTGTATCGTCAGGGTAAGGATAGAGAGGAGGTTGCTGGGGAACTACAAACCGAACTCAATCGCATAAGTACTTGGTGTGATGAAGCTGGGGCAATGGTCAACCCAACAAAGGCAACAGTGACTTGGTTCTCGTTGAATAATCATATTGTCAACAATCCAACACCAACTGTAATGCTGTGTTCAGAGACGGTGGAAAGAACGCAGGCAATGAATTACCTGGGGATACGGTTTGATCGAAGCCTTGCTTATAATGTGCACATAGACCAGGTGATAACAAAGGCCAAGCGGGGTTTGGCAGCGATGCGGGTGATGGCGGCAGCAAACTGTGAGCAGCGCCATCTATGTCTTCTGTACGAGGGGTTGGTCATGTCTGTTTTGGAGTATGCAATGGCAATCTTGACTCTCAGCCATAAGCAGATAGAAAGGATGGAAAGGATACAGAATGAAGCTATGCGCATTATTCTTGGATGTACAAGAGATACAGCATGCAGGGCGATGCGCTACCTTCTTGATTTTCCAACCATTGAAGAGAGAATACAAGTTTGCAGGGCACGCGCCTACCTCAGAATTAACGCAAACACACAACATCCACTGCATAGTGAAATTAGGAAGGTGAAGGGCAGCAGGTTAAAAAGAGGACGGTCGTGGATGGGTCAAGCCGAAGACATTCTTCAACAGGTGTGTTCACTTGAGGACTTAGAACCTGGCGAGGAATGGGTGCAAGTGCCAACAGACGTTTGCACATCCTTTTCAGTTTGCATCCAACTAGATAGAAAATGCAGACAAAAAAGCCGGCTGCTGTTGAGGCTGAAGTACAAGCGTTGATTTTCGAGAATTCGCTAGACGGTGATGCGGTCATCTACACAGATGGGTCGGTCGTCCGACATGTGAGAAGCTCATGGGCCTTTACAGCTCGGGCCGGAGGGAGAATTGTGAAGGAGGACTCTGGTGCTTTCACTGAAACCACAAGTAGCCTGACCATGGAAGTCATGGAAGTAAGTAAAGCAATAACATGGCTCGAGACACAGACATTCACCAGGGCTTGTTTCCTTAGCGACTCAATGAACATGATCAAGAGGATAGAGGAGTGGTCGATCCGAAGAGAATGGTTGCTGCCTCTGAAGCGGTCTCGGCTGGCAAAGATTAGTTTCATCTTCGTGCCAGGGCATGCGGGAGTACAAGGAAATGAGCGGGCTGACAAGCTCGCAGGTGAGGCTACTGTGGAGGGCGGACGCGCCATGGACCAGGCTGACATTCTGAATGCTCTACGTGATGTGAGACTTTTGCGAGAACCAAGTGATGACTGTAAATCTACAACAATGGCCAGACTGCTAGAGCAGCAAATTAAAAGAGGTGTGGCCAAACAAGAACACTACGCAGGAAGCCAAAGAAGATTGATAAACCAACACAGAACTGGCGTCGTTAGCCGCTACACGCTGCGGGATTTGCTGAGGAGGGGATCCGAGCACTTATGGACTGAATGGTTCGATGTGCAACGAGGATGATCTGTCGACTAACTAACTAACTAACTAACTAAACTGACTCACTACAACACTATAAACTGACTCACTGCAACTATATAAACTGACTCACTACAACTCTATAAACTGACTCACTACAACTCTATAAACTGACTCACTACAACACTATAAACTGACTCACTATAACACTATAAACTGACTCACTACAACACTATAAACTGACTCACTACAACTCTATAAACGGACTCACTACAACTCTATAAACTGATTCACTACAAAACTATAACTGACTCACTGCAACACTATAAACTGACTCACTGCAACTATATAAACTGACTCACTACAACACTATACACTGATTCACTACAACAATATAAATTGGGTTAGTGTGTTAGCTTGAAGGATTGGTGTGTTAGCTTGGAGGATTGGTATGCTAGCTTCGAGAGTTGGTGTGTTAGCTTGAAGGGTTGGTGTGTTAGCTTGGAGGGTTGGTGTTAGCTTGGAAGGTTGGTGTGTTAGCTTGAAAGGTTGGTGTGTTAGCTTGAAGGGTTGGTGTGATAGCCTGGAGGGTTGGTGTGCTAGTTAGGAGGGTTGGTTTGTTAGCTTCGAGGGTTGGTGTCTTAGCTTGTAGGGTTGGTGTGTTAGCATGGATGGTTGGTGTGTTAGATTGGAGGGTTGGTGTGTAAGCTGGGAAGGTTGGTGTGTTAGCTTGAAGGGTTGGTGTGATAGCTTGAAGGGTTGGTGTGTTAGCTTGAAAGGTTGGTGTGTTAGCTTGAAGGGTTGGTGTGATAGCTTGGAGGGTTGGTGTGTTAGCTTGCGGGATTGGTGTGTTAGTTTGGAGGGTTGGTGTGTTAGATTTGAGGGTTGGTGTGTTAGCTTGAAAGGTCGGTGTGATAGCTTGGAGGGTTGGTGTGTTAGATTTGAGGGTTGGTGTGTTAGCTTGAAAGGTCGGTGTGATAGCTTGGAGGGTTGGTGTGTTAGCTTGAAAGGTTGGTGTGTTAGCTTGAAGGGTTGGTGTGTTAGCTTGGAGGGTTGGTGTGTTGGCTTGGAGGGTTGGTATGTTAGCTTGGAGGGTTGGTGTGTTAGCTTGGAGGGTTGCTGTGTTAGCTTGGAGGGTTGGTGTGTAAGCTAGTAAGGTTGGTGTGTTAGCTTGATGGGTTGGTTTCTTAGCTTGTAGAGGTGGTATGATAGCTAGGAGGGTTTGTGTGTTAGCTTGGAGGTTTGGTGTATTAGCTGGTAGGGTTGGTGTGCCAACTAGGAGGGTTGGTTTGTTGGCTTGAAGGGTTGGTGTGATAGCTAGGAGGGTTGGTGTGTTAGCTTTAAGTGTTGGTGTGATAATTTGTTGTTTTGTATTGTGAGGGGGAAGTTTATCGTGGTCTGTGGTCTGTGTTCCTGTCCCTCTACCTGTCTATCTGAGTGCCTGCCTGCCCGTCCTTTAGCCTGTCTATCGATATGTTTACATTTTAATCCATAGCTCGGTTAGCCTCCTGCCCGGGTCTTTGATTGTGGTGTTTCGACGAGATTAATTCCTGGAGTTGTTTACTGTTGCCTCTGTTGCCTGAGTGGCATTTCCGCGCTCAAAGTCCGGTTACCAGAGTGGTATCCGCCTTGTTATAACCAAATGGTCCATGTGATCGCCATCAAAACACCGACTTTCTCGGCGGGACAATGGGATATCGAACTGGCCCATGTCCGGGATTCGGCGGAGAAACATTGATCTACAGGTAATCGATGCCAGAAACAACAAAGCGGAACCCGTGAGCAACATGCGTCAGTAACCAAGCGACAAGATCTGTTTGAGGCTACTCACGTGTGTCGGATCTGTGGCTCCTTGCCAGAGATACCCTTGCCACGGTTGTCTTAGCCTGTTCAAGTGTATCGGATCTGCCACTCTTTGCAAGAGCTAGCCAAACTGCCTTCCGTTCAGCGTTTTTGTTCTGTAAATGTTCGTAATGTTTTTGTTTTTTTTTGGTGCTCGCTCGCTTTGAACTCAAGCGTAGTCCATAGACACTATTTATAATAGTGATGGAGTGAAATTTTCGTGTGGATTAGCTGTCCCTATTAATAGTATCCCTCGCTATAAGGCGAACCCACTCCGACTTCAGAGGGTGTTTGTAATATATTAGTCCCATCATAATGGTCTAATGTGTGTGTGTGTGTGTGTGTGTGTGTGGGTGGGTGGGTGGGTGGTGTGGGGGTGGGGTGGGGTGTGATTTGATGAATATACATTTATGAGAACTGTATTAGAAATGATTGGAAGCACAAGAGACAGACATGATCACCAACACCACACGGTATGGAATATAAGAAGGTTGGTAGGACACGAGACAGAGGGCCGTGGACAGACAAGATCACCAACGATATAAGAAGATTGGCAGTACACGAGACAGGAGGTTGTGGACAGACATGATCACCAACACCACACGGTATGGAATATAAGAAGGTTGGTAGGACACGAGACAGAAGGCTGTGGACAGATATGATCACCAACACCACACGGTATGGAATATAAGAAGGTTGGTAGGACACGAGACAGAAGGCTGTGGACAGATATGATCACCAACACCACACGGTATGGAATATAAGAAGGTTGGTAGGACACGAGACAGAAGGCTGTGGACAGACATGATCACCAACGCCACACGGCATGGACTATAAGAAGATTGGAAGTACACGACACAAAAGACCGTGGACAGACATGATCATGTATCGAGTCTGCCGATATGTGTCTCGACTTGTGTCGTGAATCGTGTCGACCGATATGTGTCTCGACTTGTGTCTCGAGTCTGGTGGTATGTGTCTCGGCTCGTGTCTTGTGTATGACAATATATGTCTCGACTTGTGTGCCATGGCCTCGTGTCTTGTGTCTGGCGATATGTGTCTCGACTTGTGTCTCGTGTCTAGCGATATGTCTCGATTTGTGTCTCGTGTCTGACGATATGTCTCGACTTGTGTCTCGTGTCTGGCGATATGTGTCTCGTGTCTGGCGATATGTGTCTCGACGTGTGTGCCATGGCCTCGTGTCTGAGGTTATTGATCCTGGTCATCTGATGTGACGTGATTGCTGCCTGTCCACTGTCCACTAGAGAGCTGCACAAGCTGAAGTGTCTCATGTTTGATGTTTTGTGACCATTATAGAGCAGACAACAACTATAGTGTCATGTTTGATTATGTGTGTCCAGCAGAGAGAAGACAGCATCTTTAATGTCTCATGATGTGTCCTCAGATGCGGCTCTAGAATGACGCCATGGAACAAGACCACCTCATCTCCGCCCCAAGCCATCTCATCAGAGGCAACTCTTTGGACAGCCAGTCTGGCAACAACATCTCAGACACCAGCGCCAGGATCCACAGCCAGGCCAGGACCGGGGAGACTGACGCTTGTGTTGGTGATGATGTCGAGAACAACTACCTCCACCCGGGACATACCGTGGACACAGCGGATCTCCCCCAACAAGTTGCCTGTGGTGGTGATTACCCCAGACTGCCCCAGTCCAGCACGATCTGTGAGGCAAGCGTCAAGGTTCAAAACCACCAGATACAGGATTTACCGCACGGTGACACAGCCAATAACATCGAAGATGATCTCCCGGGAGATCACACGCTTGTAGCATTTTGTGGTGCTGAGACAGTGAGAGGGGACACTGACTGGGTCAGTCAAGTACCTCAGACAACACGCCATAATAGAGTCACGTGTGGGGAGTGTCCGTCATGTGACCCGTTAGCATCGATCTTCAGGGAGGACAGTGTCTTCTTGGGCACTGATCTCTCAGGCAGCCAGAAAGAAAGTCAGTTAGGGTGCTTCTCTGAGAGTCCAGCAGAAACTCATCTAGAGAATCAGGCAGGTAATCTGCTCGGGAAGCAGGAAGGGAACCAGATGTGGAACCATTCACATGATCAGTTGGGGAACCATTCACTTGATCAGTTGGGGAACCATTCACATGATCAGTTGGGGAACCATTCGCGTGATCAGTTGGGGAACTATTCACATGATCAGTTGGTGAACCATTCACTTGATCAGTTGGGGAACCATTCACTTGATCAGTTGGGGAACCATTCACATGATCAGTTGGGGAACCATTCACATGATCAGTTGGGGAACCATTCGCGTGATCAGTTGGGGAACTATTCACATAATCAGTTGGGGAACCATTTACATGATCAGCTGGGTAACCATTCACATAATCAGTTTGGGAACGATTCACATGATCAGTTGGGGAACCATTCACTTGATCAGTTGGGTAATCATTCACATAATCAGTTGGGGAACCATTCACATAATCAGTTGGGGAACCATTCACTTGATCAGTTGGGGAACCATTCACTTGATCAGTTGGGGAACCAGTCACTTGATCAGTTGGGGAACCGTTCACTTGATCAGTTGGGGAACCAGCCACTTGATCATTTGGGGAACAATTCACATGATCAGGTGGGGAACCATTCACATGATCTGTTGGAGAACCTGGAAGGGAACCGGTTGGGGAATCATGAAGGGAATATGTTTTGGAATCACTTACGAAGTCAGACAGAATGCGAGTTAGGGAGTCAGTCAGGGGATAAGTTAGGAAGCCGAATGTTGACTGCAGCCACACACACGAATGTGAAGGACAACTATTTCAGGCACTCTCTAAGGTTGCCTTCTACAACAGCAGACGACTATCCCAGGGACAGTTACTACAGACATTCCTTACGTCTGCCCTCTTCGCATGCTAGTGATTCCGTCTTCCTTGAGGATGAACTTTGGAGATACACCAGAACCCTCACCACATACAATGAACAGCCCGTGTTTGAGATTAGTCAAGCACACAAGGCAAGTCCGGCAACCATCGACCACTCCTCTAGCAACGATCTCGGCCCAGACAGCCAATACTCATCCACGGTATACCCCGGAGACGTGTCCATCAACTTGCAGACTCCGCCCACGTCGGTTAACTCGGCGCCATCCTCCCGCACCACCAGCACTCGCCACCCTCGGACATCCAGCAGCACAAGTGACAGTTTAACCCTGGGCCTACTCCAAGGGGAGGCCCCACTGGCGGCGTGCGGGAGTGAATCCATCCACCCTGGCCGGCTGTCCAGTGTCAGTAGTCGCGTGGCGATCTTTACCTCGGCTGATTCTAACTCACGCCTGACGGCCGTGCCTGGGGCGGACAAGTCCAGTTCTCGCAGTGAGAAACACCTGTCTATGAGCAGGGTCAAGGTGAGTTGATAGGACAGGTACACTACAGTATGTGAGACAAATGATCGACAGCAAAGCCACAGTTCTTTGACAGAAAAGACGACATTTCATTGACAGGAAGAAGATAATAGTGACAGCAAGGAGACAGTAGGGACAGCAAGGGGAGAGTAGTGACAGCAAGGAGAGAGTAGGGACAGCTAGGAGAGACTAATGACAGCAAGGAGAGAGTAGTGACAGCAAGGAGCGAGTAGTGACAGCAAGGAGAGAGTAGTGACAGCAAGGAGAGAGTAAATGCCAGCAAGGAGAGAGTAGGGACAGCTAGGAGAGACTAATGACAGCAAGGAGAGAGTAGTGACAGCAAGGAGACAGTATGGACAGCAAGGAGAGAGTAGGGACAGCTAGGAGACAGTATGGACAGCAAGGAGAGAGTAGGGACAGCTAGGAGAGACTAATGACAGCAAGGAGAGAGTAGTGACAGCAAGGAGACAGTATGGACAGCAAGGAGAGAGTAGTAACAGCAAGGAGGGAGTAGTGACAGCAAGGAGAGAGTAGTGACAGCAAGGAGAGAGTAGGGACAGCTAGGAGAGACTAATGACAGCAAGGAGAGAGTAGTGACAGCAAGGAGCGAGTAGTGACAGCAAGGAGAGAGTAGTGACAGCAAGGAGAGAGTAAATGCCAGCAAGGAGAGAGTAGGGACAGCTAGGAGAGACTAATGACAGCAAGGAGAGAGTAGTGACAGCAAGGAGAGAGTAGGGACAGCAAGGAGAGAGTAGTGACAGCAAGGAGAGAGTAGTGACAGCAAGGAGAGAGTAAATGCCAGCAAGGAGAGAGTAGGGACAGCTAGGAGAGACTAATGACAGCAAGGAGAGAGTAGTGATAGCAAGGAGAGAGTCGGGACAGCAAGGATAGTGTAGTGACAGCAAGGAGAGAGTAGTGACAGCAAGGAGAGAGTAGTGACAGCAAGGATAGAGTAGTGACAGCAAATAGAGATTAGTGACAGCAAGTAGAGAATAGTGACAGCAAGTAGAGAGTAGTGACAGCAAGTAGAGAGTCGGGACAGCAAGGAGAGAGTCGGAACAGCAAGGAGAGAGTAGTGACAGCAAGTAGAGAGTAGTGACAGCAAGGAGAGAGTCGGAACAGCAAGGAGAGAGTAGTGACAGCAAGGAGAGAGTAATGACAGCAAGTAGAGAGTAGTAACAGCAAGGAGAGAGTCGGAACAGCAAGGAGAGAGTAGTGGCAGCAAGGAGAGAGTAATGACAGCAAGTAGAGAGTAGTGACAGCAAGGATAACATGTTAGCCAGAGATGATAGATCTAACAGTGAGAAGGTCTCAGCCAGGGATGACAGATCTAATGATGAGAAGATCGCAGCCAGGGATGTCAGATCTAACAGTGAGAAGGTCCCAGCCAGTGATCTGGTGAACTAACCTCTGTGTTTCTATCTACAGGGTTCTTTCCATGACCTAGATCTGGAGAAGCTCTACAGAAGCTACTCGGTCAGGAGCAAGTACCCGCTTGTGGTGGCCTACCTGGGGCTGCTGGTCGTGGCCTCTATGACCTCCCTCATTTTGTCCTTCTCCGTGAAAAAGGTAAACATCGTGTTGGGCTGGCTTCTGTTGTTGGTGCAGGGGGTTGATATTTTGTTTTGTTAGAGAGGGCTGGACTTGGGAGATATTTGGTTTTGTTAGAGAGGGCTGGACTTGGGAGATATTTGGTTTTGTTAGAGGGGGCTGGACTTGGGAGATATTTGGTTTTGTTAGAAGGGGTTGGACTTGGGAGATATTTGGTTTTGTTAGAAGGGGCTGGACTTGGGAGATATTTGGTTTTGTTAGAAGGGGCTGGACTTGGGAGATATTTGGTTTTGTTAGAATGGGCTGGGCGTGGGTGATCTTTGTTTTGTTAGAAGGGGCTGGACTTGGCAGATATTTGGTTTTGTTAGAGGGGAATGCGGTTTAGGTCGGGATATGGCTGTTGTAGTTAAAATGAAGGAGTATATTTCTCGGCAGACGATTGTTGTAGTTGGAGTTGTTGGGGGTGTGATTGGGCAGACGATTGTTGGAGTTGTTGGGGGTGTGATTGGGCAGATGTTGTAGTGAGAGTTAAGTGGGATGCGGTTCTGGTGAAAGTTTTATTGTCAGAGTTGAGTGGTGTGTAGTTCGGGAGATCATTGTTACAGTTAAAGCGGAGTGGGATGCAATTAGGGAGATACTTGCTACAGGTAAAATGGGGTGAGATGTATGTAACATGGGACATTTTTGTTTTGGTTAGAGTAGCCGTTGTGGCACATCTGTGGTTGAGAGTTATCTGCCCGCTGTGGGTGGTATCAGTGAGACAATGAAACTGATACTTACATGAACAATGACACTCAAATTTACATGGACAATGACACACACACTTTCAAGGACAGTGACACTTAAACTGACATGGACAATGACACTCAAACTTACATGCTCAATGACACACAAACTCACAAGACCAATGACACATAAACTTATATGAACAGCGACTCGTTAGTCATAGATCTGACTTACATATATATAGCATGGACTGGACATCATTTTATAGACTAGTGCTTTCCAACCTTTTTTCTCCCATCCACCCCTTCACCACATGTTCAGAATGTCATTCCCCCCTTTCGTATTTCTTCCCTATAAATCCCCCGCCCCTACGCAGAATACGTAAACATGGAAGCTAAATTTATTGACACATACTAGAACAAGTCTAGACGTCAACATAAAACGTGATTTGCAAGTCTACTTACGTTATTACACGAATTTGAGAAGGGCGAGAAGCAGGCTTGGCCATGGGAATGTTATTCCCATGTGGTGGAATGAGATGAGACAGGCATACATTACCATGAGATGGGACAGGCATACATTACCATGGGATGGGATGGGACAGAAAAAATATGTCCCATGAAGAAGCCTGGCGAGAAGTACAGAACCATGAAGTATGTAGGGAAAAACAATATCAAGTAAACGGTTCTTGTATTAACGCCATCTTGAAATAATCTTAATTCCTCCCTGGAAACCATAAAATTCCCCCTGGGGGGGGGGGGGGGAGATAGATAGATAGGTAGAGAGAGAGAGAGAGAGAGAGAGAGAGAGAGAGAGAGAGAGAGAGAGAGAGAGAGAGAGAGAGAGAGAGAAATTCCCCACCGTTTGAGAACCACTGTTATAGACGATACAAACTCAACAATCTACGACGTGGTGTGTGACCACTGTACCCGACCATGTTTGCAGATCTCGCCGTCTGTGGAGTGGGTGGGGCAGACAGTGGTGGTCTCCATCAGCTTCCTATACTTCACCGGCCTATTTATCTTCATCCTGTTGGCCGCGCCGGTCTCCTTCCTGGCCCACCCCACCGCCGTGGGCGTGTCCATCATGTGTGGCAGCTCCATCACTATCATCACTTTCTACGCCTTCAGTGACTCTCGGACACCGTCCGCAGATGCGCCGCTCCTGTTCTACACCATGTAAGTTTGAGTGTCATTGAGTAAGTGTCATTGTTCGTGTAAGTTTGAGTGTCATTGAGTAAGTGTCATTGTTCGTGTAAGTTTAAGTGTCATTGAGTAAGTGTCATTGTTCATGTAAGTTTGAGTGTCATTGTTCATGTAAGCTTGAGTGTCATTGTTCATGTAAGTTTGAGTGTCATTGTCCATGTAAGCTTGAGTGTCATTGTTCATGTAAGTTTGAGTGTCATTGTCCATGTAATGGGTTTTTAAAGTATTGATATAACTATCGTGGCAAATGTTCGTGCAATGATCAGAGCAAAAATGGATGTAATGGTTTCTTTAAGTATTGATGCAACTATCGTGGCAAATGTTCGTTCAATGATCAATGGATGTAATGATTCCTTAAGTATCGGTGTGATTATTTAGGTAATCAATATTTTTGTTTATCCATGAAATCTTTCATTCTATCAGAATGATCTCATATATGGTGCTGCCTGTGTCCAGAAAGTGGCTGCTCATTCTGGGCTGGTCGACCATCGTGGCTCACCTGGTCACTGCGGGTCCCATCTCTATTGAGAAACTAGGTCGCAGCTCACAGGTAACGTAGTCACGTCATGTTTGTGACCAGTTCTCATCACCCTGGCTGGGCCGATCATCATCATCATCATCTTCGACGTTTGCCGTCGAGCGTCGTGAAGAGGAATAATTTCCGCTCCAGCGCCCTACGGGTATGGATAGTGTCATTCCGTGTGATGGTACAATGTCTTTGATGTCATCAATCCATTTTAATTTTTTTTTTCTTTTTGTCTTTTTTGCGCTCGCTTTTGAACTCAGGCGTAGTCCATACACACTGAATTTTGCGTGTGGGTTAGCTTTTCCTATTAACAGTGTCCCTCGCCATTAGGCGAACCCACTCCGAATTCAGAGGTACTTGTAATTAACGTCCCCAGGTCAAGGACGACAGGTCAACATCTTAGGTCAGCTGTCCGGTGTAGGGGTTGAACCGCTAACCTCGGCATCAGCACACCGGATGTTTAAGAACACGCGTTCTGATCGATTCGGCCATGCGGACCTGCATCCATTTTCTTCCTCTTGCTCTCGTCGCAGATGATCTTTGATGTAAGGCCAGTGATGGTAGTTGATGGTGTTGCATTCTAACGACATGGCCAAACCATTTGATCTTTTGTCTGTCGATAAATGTGGCACAAGGTGTTGATCCCACAGTCTGTCTGATAACAGCATTTCTTACTCGGTCTCGGATTGTTAAGTTAGCAGCTCTCCGAAGGCATCTCATCTCACAGGTGTTGATTGTGCGAAAGTGTTATTTGGCCGTCAGATCATTGTTGTGAATACTTTCTGCACATTATTTCAGCGTTCGTACATTGGACTCCAGCTCTTTGCCGAACATGTGGCAAACAATGAACAATACGCACGGGAAGAAGCATGGACAGGCCTGATGACATCAACAGAGTATGGATCCGGCCGGCGGATAGCTGGAGTCTGTAACGCTGGTTCGATGACACGAAATGGGAGTAAAGCCTGGCCAAGCCCGCCAGTGACTTCTTGGGGGGCGAGAGAGAGAGAGAGAGAGAGAGAGAGAGAGAGAGAGATAGAGAGAGAGAGAGAGAGAGAGAGAGAGAGAGAGAGAGAGAGAGAGAGAGAGAGAGAGAGAGGAGACATACCACACATCTGAGATATACCACACACATGAGATATACCACATTTTTTTTTTTGCCTATCCCTTACGGGACGTTGCAGTCAACACCAGCATTTTCAGCTGCTGTTGATATACCACACATCTGAGATATACCACACATCAGAGAGATACCACACAACTGAGATATACCACACACATGAGATATACCACACATGAGATATACCACACACATGAGATATACCACACATCTGAGATATACCACACATGAGATATACCACACATCTGAGATATACCACACATCTGAGATATACCACACATGAGATATACCACACACATGAGATATACCACACATCTGAGATATACCACACATCTGAGATATACCACACACATGAGATATTCCACACATCTGAGATATACCACACATGAGATATACCACACACATGAGATATACCACACATCTGAGATATACCACACACATGAGATATACCACACATGAGATATACCACACATGAGATATACCACACACATGAGATATACCACACATGAGATATACCACAAACATGAGATATACCACACATGAGATATACCACAGACATGAGATATACCACACACATGAGATATACCACACATGAGATATACCACACACATGAGATATATCACACACATGAGATATACCACACACATGAGATATACCACACATCTGACATATACCACACATGGGATATACCACACACATGAGACATACCACACACATGAGATATACCACACATCTGAGATATACCACACATCTGAGATATACCACACATCTGAGATATACCACACATCTGAGATATACCACACATCTGAGATATACCACACATCTGAGATATACCACACAACTGAGTTATACCACACACATGAGATATACCACACACATGAGATATACCACACATATGATATATACCACACATCTGAGATATACCACACATGAGATATACCACACACATGAGATATACCACACATCTAAGATATACCACACACATGAGATATACCACACATGAGATATACCACACATGAGATATACCACACACATGAGATATACCACACATGAGATATACCACACACATGAGATATACCACACATGAGATATACCACACACATGAGATATACCACACACATGAGATATACCACACATGAGATATACCACACACATGAGATATACCACACACATGAGATATACCACACACATGAGATATACCACACATCTGACATATACCACACATGAGATATACCACACACATGAGATATACCACACATCTGAGATATACCACACATCTGAGATATACCACACATCTGAGATATACCACACATCTGAGATATACCACACATCTGAGATATACCACACATCTGAGATATACCACACAACTGAGTTATACCACACACATGAGATATACCACACACATGAGATATACCACACATATGAGATATACCACACATATGAGATATACCACACATATAAGATATACCACACATCTGAGATATACCACACATCTGAGATATACCACACACATGAGATATACCACACATGAGATATACCACACACATGAGATATACCACACATCTGAGATATACCACACATGAGATATACCACACATCTGAGATATACCACACATCTGAGATATACCACACATGAGATATACCACACACATGAGATATACCACACATCTGAGATATACCACACATCTGAGATATACCACACACATGAGATATTCCACACATCTGAGATATACCACACATGAGATATACCACACACATGAGATATACCACACATCTGAGATATACCACACACATGAGATATACCACACATGAGATATACCACACATGAGATATACCACACATGAGATATACCACAAACATGAGATATACCACACATGAGATATACCACAGACATGAGATATACCACACACATGAGATATACCACACATGAGATATACCACACACATGAGATATACCACACACATGAGATATACCACACACATGAGATATACCACACATCTGACATATACCACACATGGGATATACCACACACATGAGACATACCACACACATGAGATATACCACACATCTGAGATATACCACACATCTGAGATATACCACACATCTGAGATATACCACACATCTGAGATATACCACACATCTGAGATATACCACACAACTGAGTTATACCACACACATGAGATATACCACACACATGAGATATACCACACATATGAGATATACCACACATCTGAGATATACCACACATGAGATATACCACACACATGAGATATACCACACACATGAGATATACCACACACATGAGATATACCACACATGAGATATACCACACATGAGATATACCACACACATGAGATATACCACACACATGAGATATACCACACATGAGATATACCACACACATGAGATATACCACACACATGAGATATACCACACATGAGATATACCACACATCTGAGATATACCACACATCTGAGATATACCACACATGAGATATACCACACACATGAGATATACCACACATCTGAGATATACCACACATCTGAGATATACCACACACACATGAGATATTCCACACATCTGAGATATACCACACATGAGATATACCACACACATGAGATATACCACACATCTGAGATATACCACACACATGAGATATACCACACATGAGATATACCACACATGAGATATACCACACACATGAGATATACCACACATGAGATATACCACAAACATGAGATATACCACACATGAGATATACCACAGACATGAGATATACCACACACATGAGATATACCACACATGAGATATACCACACACATGAGATATACCACACACATGAGATATACCACACACATGAGATATACCACACATCTGACATATACCACACATGGGATATACCACACACATGAGACATACCACACACATGAGATATACCACACATCTGAGATATACCACACATCTGAGATATACCACACATCTGAGATATACCACACATCTGAGATATACCACACATCTGAGATATACCACACATCTGAGATATACCACACAACTGAGTTATACCACACACATGAGATATACCACACACATGAGATATACCACACATATGAGATATACCACACATCTGAGATATACCACACATGAGATATACCACACACATGAGATATACCACACATCTAAGATATACCACACACATGAGATATACCACACATGAGATATACCACACATGAGATATACCACACACATGAGATATACCACACATGAGATATACCACACACATGAGATATACCACACATGAGATATACCACACACATGAGATATACCACACACATGAGATATACCACACATGAGATATACCACACACATGAGATATACCACACACATGAGATATACCACACACATGAGATATACCACACATCTGACATATACCACACATGAGATATACCACACACATGAGATATACCACACATCTGAGATATACCACACATCTGAGATATACCACACATCTGAGATATACCACACATCTGAGATATACCACACATCTGAGATATACCACACATCTGAGATATACCACACAACTGAGTTATACCACACACATGAGATATACCACACACATGAGATATACCACACACATGAGATATACCACACACATGAGATATACCACACATGAGATATACCACAAACATGAGATATACCACACATGAGATATACCACAGACATGAGATATACCACACACATGAGATATACCACACATGAGATATACCACACACATGAGATATACCACACACATGAGATATACCACACACATGAGATATACCACACATCTGACATATACCACACATGGGATATACCACACACATGAGACATACCACACACATGAGATATACCACACATCTGAGATATACCACACATCTGAGATATACCACACATCTGAGATATACCACACATCTGAGATATACCACACATCTGAGATATACCACACATCTGAGATATACCACACATCTGAGATATACCACACATGAGATATACCACACACATGAGATATACCACACATCTGAGATATACCACACATCTGAGATATACCACACACATGAGATATACCACACATGAGATATACCACAGACATGAGATATACCACACACATGAGATATACCACACATGAGATATACCACACACATGAGATATAAAACACACATAAGATATACCACACACATGAGATATACCACACATCTGACATATACCACACATGGGATATACCACACACATGAGACATACCACACACATGAGATATACCACACATCTGAGATATACCACACATCTGAGATATACCACACATCTGAGATATACCACACATCTGAGATATACCACACATCTGAGATATACCACACATCTGAGATATACCACACAACTGAGTTATACCACACACATGAGATATACCACACACATGAGATATACCACACATATGAGATATACCACACATCTGAGATATACCACACATGAGATATACCACACACATGAGATATACCACACATCTAAGATATACCACACACATGAGATATACCACACATGAGATATACCACACATGAGATATACCACACACATGAGATATACCACACATGAGATATACCACACACATGAGATATACCACACATGAGATATACCACACACATGAGATATACCACACACATGAAATATACCACACATGAGATATACCACACACATGAGATATACCACACACATGAGATATACCACACACATGAGATATACCACACATCTGACATATACCACACATGAGATATACCACACACATGAGATATACCACACATCTGAGATATACCACACATCTGAGATATACCACACATCTGAGATATACCACACATCTGAGATATACCACACATCTGAGATATACCACACATCTGAGATATACCACACAACTGAGTTATACCACACACATGAGATATACCACACACATGAGATATACCACACACATGAGATATACCACACACATGAGATATACCACACATGAGATATACCACAAACATGAGATATACCACACATGAGATATACCACAGACATGAGATATACCACACACATGAGATATACCACACATGAGATATACCACACACATGAGATATACCACACACATGAGATATACCACACACATGAGATATACCACACATCTGACATACCACACATGGGATATACCACACACATGAGACATACCACACACATGGGATATACCACACATCTGAGATATACCACACATCTGAGATATACCACACATCTGAGATATACCACACATCTGAGATATACCACACATCTGAGATATACCACACATCTGAGATATACCACACAACTGAGTTATACCACACACATGAGATATACCACACACATGAGATATACCACACATATGAGATATACCACACATCTGAGATATACCACACATGAGATATACCACACACATGAGATATACCAGACATCTAAGATATACCACACACATGAGATATACCACACATGAGATATACCACACATGATATATACCACACACATGAGATATACCACACATGAGATATACCACACACATGAGATATACCACACATGAGATATACCACACACATGAGATATACCACACACATGAGATATACCACACATGAGATATACCACACACATGAGATATACCACACACATGAGATATACCACACACATGAGATATACCACACATCTGACATATACCACACATGAGATATACCACACACATGAGATATACCACACATCTGAGATATACCACACATCTGAGATATACCACACATCTGAGATATACCACACATCTGAGATATACCACACATCTGAGATATACCACACATCTGAGATATACCACACAACTGAGTTATACCACACACATGAGATATACCACACACATGAGATATACCACACACATGAGATATACCACACATATGAGATATACCACACATATAAGATATACCACACATCTGAGATATACCACACATCTGAGATATACCACACACATGAGATATACCACACATGAGATATACCACACACATGAGATATACCACACATCTGAGATACACCACACATGAGATATACCACACATCTGAGATATACCACACATCTGAGATATACCACACATGAGATATACCACACACATGAGATATACCACACATCTGAGATATACCACACATCTGAGATATACCACACACATGAGATATTCCACACATCTGAGATATACCACACATGAGATATACCACACACATGAGATATACCACACATCTGAGATATACCACACACATGAGATATACCACACATGAGATATACCACACATGAGATATACCACACACATGAGATATACCACACATGAGATATACCACAAACATGAGATATACCACACATGAGATATACCACAGGCATGAGATATACCACACACATGAGATATACCACACATGAGATATACCACACACATGAGATATACCACACACATGAGATATACCACACACATGAGATATACCACACATCTGACATATACCACACATGGGATATACCACACACATGAGACATACCACACACATGAGATATACCACACATCTGAGATATACCACACATCTGAGATATACCACACATCTGAGATATACCACACATCTGAGATATACCACACATCTGAGATATACCACACAACTGAGTTATACCACACACATGAGATATACCACACACATGAGATATACCACACATATGAGATATACCACACATATGAGATATACCACACATCTGAGATATACCACACATGAGATATACCACACACATGAGATATACCACACATCTAAGATATACCACACACATGAGATATACCACACATGAGATATACCACACATGAGATATACCACACACATGAGATATACCACACACATGAGATATACCACACATGAGATATACCACACACATGAGATATACCACACACATGAGATATACCACACATGAGATATACCACACATCTGAGATATACCACACATCTGAGATATACCACACATGAGATATACCACACACATGAGATATACCACACATCTGAGATATACCACACATCTGAGATATACCACACACATGAGATATTCCACACATCTGAGATATACCACACATGAGATATACCACACACATGAGATATACCACACATCTGAGATATACCACACACATGAGATATACCACACATGAGATATACCACACATGAGATATACCACACACATGAGATATACCACACATGAGATATACCACAAACATGAGATATACCACACATGAGATATACCAAAGACATGAGATATACCACACACATGAGATATACCACACATGAGATATACCACACACATGAGATATACCACACACATGAGATATACCACACACATGAGATATACCACACATCTGACATATACCACACATGGGATATACCACACACATGAGACATACCACACACATGAGATATACCACACATCTGAGATATACCACACATCTGAGATATACCACACATCTGAGATATACCACACATCTGAGATATACCACACATCTGAGATATACCACACATCTGAGATATACCACACAACTGAGATATACCACACACATGAGATATTCCACACATCTGAGATATACCACACATGAGATATACCACACACATGAGATATACCACACATCTGAGATATACCACACACATGAGATATACCACACATGAGATATACCACACATGAGATATACCACACACATGAGATATACCACACATGAGATATACCACAAACATGAGATATACCACACATGAGATATACCAAAGACATGAGATATACCACACACATGAGATATACCACACATGAGATATACCACACACATGAGATATACCACACACATGAGATATACCACACACATGAGATATACCACACATCTGACATATACCACACATGGGATATACCACACACATGAGACATACCACACACATGAGATATACCACACATCTGAGATATACCACACATCTGAGATATACCACACATCTGAGATATACCACACATCTGAGATATACCACACATCTGAGATATACCACACATCTGAGATATACCACACAACTGAGTTATACCACACACATGAGATATACCACACACATGAGATATACCACACATATGAGATATACCACACATCTGAGATATACCACACATGAGATATACCACACACATGAGATATACCACACATCTAAGATATACCACACACATGAGATATACCACACATGAGATATACCACACATGAGATATACCACACACATGAGATATACCACACATGAGATATACCACACACATGAGATATACCACACATGAGATATACCACACACATGAGATATACCACACACATGAGATATACCACACATGAGATATACCACACACATGAGATATACCACACACATGAGATATACCACACACATGAGATATACCACACATCTGACATATACCACACATGAGATATACCACACACATGAGATATACCACACATCTGAGATATACCACACATCTGAGATATACCACACATCTGAGATATACCACACATCTGAGATATACCACACATCTGAGATATACCACACAACTGAGTTATACCACACACATGAGATATACCACACACATGAGATATACCACACACATGAGATATACCACACATATGAGATATACCACACATATGAGATATACCACACATCTGAGATATACCACACATCTGAGATATACCACACACATGAGATATACCACACATGAGATATACCACACACATGAGATATACCACACATCTGAGATATACCACACATGAGATATACCACACATCTGAGATATACCACACATCTGAGATATACCACACATGAGATATACCACACACATGAGATATACCACACATCTGAGATATACCACACATCTGAGATATACCACACACATGAGATATTCCACACATCTGAGATATACCACACATGAGATATACCACACGCATGAGATATACCACACATCTGAGATATACCACACACATGAGATATACCACACATGAGATATACCACACATGAGATATAGCACACACATGAGATATACCACACATGAGATATACCACAAACATGAGATATACCACACATGAGATATACCACAGACATGAGATATACCACACACATGAGATATACCACACATGAGATATACCACACACATAAGATATACCACACACATGAGATATACCACGCACATGAGATATACCACACATCTGAGATATACCACACATCTGAGATATACCACACATCTGAGATATACCACACATCTGAGATATACCACACATCTGAGATATACCACACATCTGAGATATACCACACAACTGAGTTATACCACACACATGAGATATACCACACCCATGAGATATACCACACATATGAGATATACCACACATCTGAGATATACCACACATGAGATATACCACACACATGAGATATACCACACATCTAAGATATACCACACACATGAGATATACCACACATGAGATATACCACACATGAGATATACCACACACATGAGATATACCACACATGAGATATACCACACACATGAGATATACCACACATGAGATATACCACACACATGAGATATACCACACACATGAGATATACCACACATCTGACATATACCACACATGAGATATACCACACACATGAGATATACCACACATCTGAGATATACCACACATCTGAGATATACCACACATCTGAGATATACCACACATCTGAGATATACCACACATCTGAGATATACCACACATCTGAGATATAGCACACAACTGAGTTATACCACACACATGAGATATACCACACACATGAGATATACCACACACATGAGATATACCACACATATGAGATATACCACACATATGAGATATACCACACATCTGAGATATACCACACATCTGAGATATACCACACACATGAGATATACCACACATCTGAGATATACCACACATCTGAGATATACCACACATCTGAGATATACCACACATCTGAGTTAAACCACACACATGAGATATACCACACACATGAGATATACCACACACATGAGTTATACCACACACATGAGATATACCACACACATGAGATATACCACACACATGAGATATACCACACATGTGAGATATACCACACTTCTGAGATATACCACACATCTGAGATATGCCACACATCTGAGATATACCACACATCTGAGATATACCACACATCTGAGATATACCACACATCTGAGATATACCACACATCTGAGATATACCACACATCTGAGATATACCACACATGAGATATACCACACACATGAGATATACCACACATCTGAGATATACCACACATCTGAGATATACCACACACATGAGATATTCCACACATCTGAGATATACCACAAATGAGATATACCACACACATGAGATATACCACACATCTGAGAAATACCACACACATGAGATATACCACACATGAGATATACCACACATGAGATATACCACACACATGAGATATACCACACATGAGATATACCACAAACATGAGATATACCACACATGAGATATACCACAGACATGAGATATACCACACACATGAGATATACCACACATGAGATATACCACACACATGAGATATACCACACACATGAGATATACCACACACATGAGATATACCACACATCTGACATATACCACACATGGGATATACCACACACATGAGACATACCACACACATGAGATATACCACACACATGAGATATACCACACATCTGAGATATACCACACATCTGAGATATACCACACATCTGAGATATACCACACATCTGAGATATACCACACAACTGAGATATACCACACAACTGAGTTATACCACACACATGAGATATACCACACACATGAGATATACCACACATCTGAGATATACCACACATGAGATATACCACACACATGAGATATACCACACACATGAGATATACCACACACATGAGATATACCACACATGAGATATACCACACATGAGATATACCACACATCTGAGATATACCACACATGAGATATACCACACACATGAGATATACCACACATGAGATATACCACACACATGAGATATACCACACACATGAGATATACCACACATGAGATATACCACACACATGAGATATACCACACACATGAGATATACCACACACATGAGATATACCACACATCTGACATATACCACACATGAGATATACCACACACATGAGATATACCACACATCTGAGATATACCACACATCTGAGATATACCACACATCTGAGATATACCACACATCTGAGATATACCACACATCTGAGATATACCACACACATGAGATATACCACACAACTGAGTTATACCACACACATGAGATATACCACACACATGAGATATACCACACACATGAGATATACCACACACATGAGATATACCACACACATGAGATATACCACACATCTGAGATATACCACACATCTGAGATATACCACACACATGAGATATACCACACATGAGATATACCACACACATGAGATATACCACACATCTGAGATATACCACACACATGAGATATACCACACACATGAGATATACCACACACATGAGATATACCACACATCTGACATATACCACACATGAGATATACCACACACATGAGATATACCACACATCTGAGATATACCACACATCTGAGATATACCACACATCTGAGATATACCACACATCTGAGATATACCACACAACTGAGTTATACCACACACATGAGATATACCACACATGAGATATACCACACACATGAGATATACCACACACATGAGATATACCACACACATGAGATATACCACACATCTGACATATACCACACATGGGATATACCACACACATGAGACATACCACACACATGAGATATACCACACATCTGAGATATACCACACATCTGAGATATACCACACATCTGAGATATACCACACATCTGAGATATACCACACATCTGAGATATACCACACAACTGAGTTATACCACACACATGAGATATACCACACACATGAGATATACCACACATCTGACATATACCACACATGAGATATACCACACACATGAGATATACCACACATCTGAGATATACCACACATCTGAGATATACCACACATCTAAGATATACCACACACATGAGATATACCACACATGAGATATACCACACACATGAGATATACCACACACATGAGATATACCACACATCTGACATATACCACACAACTGAGTTATACCACACATCTGAGATATACCACACATCTGAGATATACCACACATCTGAGATATACCACACATCTGAGATATACCACACAACTGAGTTATACCACACACATGAGATATACCACACATGAGATATACCACACACATGAGATATACCACACACATGAGATATACCACACACATGAGATATACCACACATCTGACATATACCACACATGAGATATACCACACACATGAGATATACCACACATCTGAGATATACCACACATCTGAGATATACCACACATCTGAGATATACCACACATCTGAGATATACCACACAACTGAGATATACCACACAACTGAGTTATACCACACACATGAGATATACCACACATGAGATATACCACACACATGAGATATACCACACACATGAGATATACCACACACATGAGATATACCACACATCTGACATATACCACACATGAGATATACCACACACATGAGATATACCACACATCTGAGATATACCACACATCTGAGATATACCACACATCTGAGATATACCACACATCTGAGATATACCACACATCTGAGATATACCACACAACTGAGTTATACCACACACATGAGATATACCACACATGAGATATACCACACACATGAGATATACCACACACATGAGATATACCACACACATGAGATATACCACACATCTGACATATACCACACATGAGATATACCACACACATGAGATATACCACACATCTGAGATATACCACACATCTGAGATATACCACACATCTGAGATATACCACACATCTGAGATATACCACACAACTGAGTTATACCACACACATGAGATATACCACACACATGAGATATACCACACACATGAGATATACCACACATATGAGATATACCACACATATGAGATATACCACACATCTGAGATATACCACACATCTGAGATATACCACACACATGAGATATACCACACATCTGAGATATACCACACATCTGAGATATACCACACATCTGAGATATACCACACATCTGAGATATACCACACATCTGAGATATACCACACATCTGAGATATACCACACATCTGAGATATACCACACATCTGAGTTATACCACACACATGAGATATACCACACATATGAGATATATCACACACATGAGATATACCACACACATGAGATATACCACACACATGAGATATACCACACATCTGAGATATACCACACATCTGAGATATACCACACATCTGAGATATACCACACAACTGAGTTATACCACACTCATGAGATATACCACACACATGAGATATACCACACATCTGAGATATACCACACAACTGAGTTATACCACACTCATGAGATATACCACACACATGAGATATACCACACATCTGAGATATACCACACATGAGATATACCACACACATGAGATATACCACACACATGAGATATACCACACACATGAGATATACCACACATGAGATATACCACACAGGAGATATACCACACATGAGATATACTACATGAGATATACCACACACATGAGATATACCACACATGAGATATACCACACACATGAGATATACCACACATGAGATATACCACACACATGAGATATACCACACACATGAGATACACCACACATCTGAGATATACCACACATCTGAGATATACCACACATCTTAGATATACCACACACATGAGATATACCACACACATAAGATATACCACACACATGAGATATACCACACACATGAGATATAACACACATCTGAGATATACCACACATCTGAGATATACCACACATCTGAGATATACCACACATCTGAGATATACCACACATCTGAGATATACCACACAACTGAGTTATACCACACACATGAGATATACCACACACATGAGATATACCACACACATGAGATATACCACACATGTGAGATATACCACACTTCTGAGATATACCACACATCTGAGATATGCCACACATCTGAGATATAACACACATCTGAGATATACCACACATCTGAGATATACCACACATCTGAGATATACCACACATCTGAGATATACCACACATATGAGATATACCACACAACTGAGTTATACCACACACATGAGATATACCACACATCTGAGATATACCACACATCTGAGATATACCACACATCTGAGATATACTACACATCTGAGATATACCACACATCTGAGTTATACCACACATACGAGATATACCACACACATGAGATATACCACACGCATGAGATATACCACACATGAGATATACCACACACATGAGATATACCACACACATGAGATATACCACACACATGAGATATACCACACACATGAAATATACCACACATCTGAGATATACCACACATCTGAGATATACCACACATATGAGATATACCACACAACTGAGTTATACCACACACATGAGATATACCACACACATGAGATATACCACACATGAGATATACCACACACATGAGATATACCACACACATGAGATATACCACACACGAGATATACCACACATGAGATATACCACACAGGAGATATACCACACATGAGATATACTACATGAGATATACCACACACATGAGATATACCACACATGAGATATACCACACACATGAGATATACCACACATGAGATATACCACACACATGAGATATATCACACACATGAGATATACCACATATCTGAGATATACCACACATCTGAAATATACCACACATCTGAGATATACCACACATCTGAGATATACCACATGTCTGAGATATACCACACACATGAGATATACCACACATATGAGATATACCACACATATGAGATATTCCACACATATGAGATATACCACACATCTGAGATATACCACACATCTGAGATATACCACACACATGAGATATACCACACACATGAGATATACCACACACATGAGATATACCACACATCTGAGATATACCACACACATGAGATATACCACACACATGAGATATACCACACACATGAGATATACCACACACATGAGATATACCACACACATGAGATATACCACACATCTGAGATATACCACACATCTGAGATATACCACACACATGAGATATACCACACACATGAGATATACCACACACATGAGATATACCACACACATGAGATATACCACACACATGAGATATACCACACATGAGATATACCACACATCTGAGATATACCACACATGAGATATACCAAACACATGAGATATACCACACATGAGATATACCACACACATGAGATATACCACACACATGAGATATACCACACACATGAGATATACCACACACATGAGATATACCACACACATGAGATATACCACACACATGAGATATACCACACACATGAGATATACCACACATCTTAGATATATCACACATATGAGATATACCACACATATGAGATATACCACACATCTGAGATATACCACACACATGAGATATACCACACATATGAGATATACCACACACATGAGATATACCACACAACTGAGTTATACCACACATATGAGATATACCACACATATGAGATATACCACACATCTAAGATATACCACACACATGAGATATGCCACACATGAGATATACCACACATGAGATGTACCACACACATGAGATATACCACACATGAGATATACCACACACATGAGATATACCACACATGAGATATACCACACACATGAGATATACCACACACATGAGATATACCACACATCTGACATATACCACACATGAGATATACCACACACATGAGATATACCACACATCTGAGATATACCACACATCTGAGATATACCACACATCTGAGATATACCACACATCTGAGATATACCACACATCTGAGATATACCACACAACTGAGTTATACCACACACATGAGATATACCACACACATGAGATATACCACACACATGAGATATACCACACATATGAGATATACCACACATATGAGATATACCACACATCTGAGATATACCACACATCTGAGATATACCACACACATGAGATATACCACACATCTGAGATATACCACACATCTGAGATATACCACACATCTGAGATATACCACACATCTGAGTTATACCACACACATGAGATATACCACACACATGAGATATACCACACACATGAGTTATACCACACACATGAGATATACCACACACATGAGATATACCACACACATGAGATATACCACACATGTGAGATATACCACACTTCTGAGATATACCACACATCTGAGATATGCCACACATCTGAGATATACCACACATCTGAGATATACCACACATCTGAGATATACCACAATTCTGAGATATACCACACATCTGAGATATACCACACAACTGAGTTATACCACACACATGAGATATACCACACACATGAGATACACCACACATCTGAGATATACCACACATCTGAGATATACCACACATCTGAGATATACCACACATCTGAGATATACCACACATCTGAGATATACCACACATCTGAGTTATACCACACATATGAGATATACCACACATATGAGATATATCACACACATGAGATATACCACACACATGAGATATACCACACATGAGATATACCACACACATGAGATATACCACACCCATGAGATATACCACACACATGAGATATACCACACACATGAGATATACCACACATCTGAGATATACCACACATCTGAGATATACCACACATCTGAGATATACCACACAACTGAGTTATACCACACTCATGAGATATACCACACACATGAGATATACCACACATCTGAGATATACCACACATGAGATATACCACACACATGAGATATACCACACACATGAGATATACCACACACATGAGATATACCACACATGAGATATACCACACAGGAGATATACCACACATGAGATATACTACATGAGATATACCACACACATGAGATATACCACACATGAGATATACCACACACATGAGATATACCACACATGAGATATACCACACACATGAGATATACCACACACATGAGATATACCACACATCTGAGATATACCACACATCTGAGATATACCACACATCTTAGATATACCACACACATGAGATATACCACACACATGAGATATACCACACACATGAGATATACCACACACATGAGATATAACACACATCTGAGATATACCACACATCTGAGATATACCACACATCTGAGATATACCACACATCTGAGATATACCACACATCTGAGATATACCACACAACTGAGTTATACCACACACATGAGATATACCACACACATGAGATATACCACACACATGAGATATACCACACATGTGAGATATACCACACTTCTGAGATATACCACACATCTGAGATATGCCACACATCTGAGATATACCACACATCTGAGATATACCACACATCTGAGATATACCACACATCTGAGATATACCACACATCTGAGATATACCACACATCTGAGATATACCACACAACTGAGTTATACCACACATCTGAGATATACCACACATCTGAGATATACCACACATCTGAGATATACTACACATCTGAGATATACCACACATCTGAGTTATACCACACATACGAGATATACCACACACATGAGATATACCACACGCATGAGATATACCACACATGAGATATACCACACACATGAGATATACCACACACATGAGATATACCACACACATGAGATATACCACACACATGAAATATAGAACACATCTGAGATATACCACACATCTGAGATATACCACACATCTGAGATATACCACACAACTGAGTTATACCACACGCATGAGATATACCACACACATGAGATATACCACACATGAGATATACCACACACATGAGATATACCACACACATGAGATATACCACACACATGAGATATACCACACATGAGATATACCACACAGGAGATATACCACACATGAGATATACTACATGAGATATACCACACACATGAGATATACTACACATGAGATATACCACACACATGAGATATACCACACATGAGATATACCACACACATGAGATATATCACACACATGAGATATACCACACATCTGATATATACCACACATCTGAAATATACCACACATCTGAGATATACCACACATCTGAGATATACCACACGTCTGAGATATACCACACACATGAGATATACCACACATATGAGATATACCACACATATGAGATATTCCACACATATGAGATATACCACACATCTGAGATATACCACACATCTGAGATATACCACACACATGAGATATACCACACACATGAGATATACCACACACATGAGATATACCACACATCTCAGATATACCACACACATGAGATATACCACACACATGAGATATACGACACACATGAGATATACCACACACATGAGATATACCACACACATGAGATATACCACACATCTGAGATATACCACACATCTGAGATATACCACACACATGAGATATACCACACACATGAGATATACCACACACATGAGATATACCACACACATGAGATATACCACACACATGAGATATACCACACATGAGATATACCACACATGTGATATACCACACATCTGAGATATACCACACATGAGATATACCAAACACATGAGATATACCACACATGAGATATACCACACACATGAGATATACCACACACATGAGATATACCACACACATGAGATATACCACACACATGAGATATACCACACACATGAGATATACCACACACATGAGATATACCACACACATGAGATATACCACACATCTTAGATATATCACACATATGAGATATACCACACATCTGAGATATACCACACACATGAGATATACCACACATATGAGATATACCACACACATGAGATATACCACACACATGAGATATACCACACAACTGAGTTATACCACACATATGAGATATACCACACATCTGAGATATACCACACACATGAGATATACCACACACATGAGATATACCACACATCTGAGATATACCACACATCTGAGATATACCACACATCTGAGTTATACCACACACATGAGATATACCACACACATGAGATATACCACACACATGAGATATACCACACACATGAGATATACCACACACATGAGATATACCACACACATGAGATATACCACACACATGAGATATACCACACACATGAGATATACCACACACATGAGATATACCACACATCTGAGATATACCACACACATGAGATATACCACACACATGAGATATACCACACACATGAGATATACCACACACATGAGATATACCACACACATGAGATATACCACACACATGAGATATACCACACACATGAGATATACCACACACATGAGATATACCACACATATGAGATATACCACACATATGAGATATACCACACACATGAGATACACCACACACATGAGATATACCACACACCAGAGATATACCACACACATGAGATATACCACACACCAGAGATATACCACACATATGAGATATACCACACACATGAGATATACCACACATCTGAGATATACCACACATCTGAGATATACCACACATCTGAGATATAAGTCAAGACAGAGCTATACAACAAGACACAAATATGCCACAATAAGAGATATACAACACATCAGAGATATACAATACAACAGAGAAAATCCACACATATGTGATATAACACACAGACACACACACACACACCATGTCAAGTCTGTGTAAGACAGATCATACACACACACACACACACATACACACACACATAAATACTTACATATACAGACACAAACAGCTTAACCTAGAACATACACAGTTCCACCTAGCACATACACAACTCCACCTAGTACATACACAACTCCACCTAGTACATACACAACTCCACCTAGCACATACACAGCTGCACCTGTCACATACACAACTCCACCTAGCACATACACAACTCCACCTAGCACATACACAACTCCACCTAGTACATACACAACTCCACCTAGTACATACACAACTCCACCTAGCACATACACAGCTGCACCTGTCACATACACAACTCCACCTAGTACATACACAACTCCACCTAGTACATACACAACTTCACCTAGTACATACACAACTCAACCTAGTACATACACAACTCCACCTAGTACATACACAACTCCACCTAGCACATACACAACTGCACCTGTCACATACACAACTCCACCTAGCACATACACAACTCCACCTAGTACATACACAACTGCACCTAGTACATACACAACTCCACCTAGTACATACACAACTCCACCTAGTACATACACAACTCCACCTAGTACATACACAACTCTACCTAGTACATACACAACTCCACCTAGCACATATACAACTCCACCTAGTACATATACAGCTGCACCTGTCACATACACAACTCTACCTAGCACATACACAACTCCACCTAGCACATACACAACTCCACCTAGTACATACACAACTCCACCTAGTACATACACAATTCCACCTAGTACATACACAGCTGCACCTGTCACAAACACGGCCGCACCTAGCACATACACAGCTGCACCTAGCACTTTACACAGCTGCACATAGCACATACACAGCCGCACCTAACACTTTACACAGCTCCACCTAGCACATACAAGCTGTACCTAGCACTTTACACAGCTCCACCTAGCATATACACAGCCGCACGTGTTACATACACAGCTCCATCTAGCACATACACAGCCGCACCTGTCACATACAAGCTCCACCTAGCACATACACAGCTGAAACTGTCACATATACAGCTCCACTTAGCACATACACAGCTGCACCTGTCACATACACAGCTGCACCTGTCACATATACAGCTCCACTTAGCACATACACAGCTGCACCTGTCACATATACAGCTCCACTTAGCACATACACAGCTGCACATGTCACATATACAGCTCCACTTAGCACATACACAGCTGCACCTGTCACATATACAGCTCCACTTAGCACATACACAGCTGCACCTGTCACATATACAGCCGCACCTAGCACATACACAGCCGCACCTAGCACATACACAGCCGCACCTAGCACATACAAAACTGCACCTAGCACTTTACACAGTCGCACCTAGGACTTTACACAGCTCCACCTAGCACATACACAGCCGCGGCTAGCACTTTACACAGCTGCACCTAGTACATACACAGCTGCACCTAGTACATACACAGCTGCACCTTGCACTTTACACAGCTCCACCTAGCACATACACAGCTGCACATGTCACATATACAGCTCCACTTAGCACATACACAGCTGCACTTGTCACATACACAGCCGCACCTAGCACATACACAGCCGCACCTAGCACATACACAGCCGCACCTAGCACATACAAAACTGCACCTAGCACTTTACACAGTCGCACCTAGGACTTTACACAGCTCCACCTAGCACATACACAGCCGCGGCTAGCACTTTACACAGCTGCACCTAGTACATACACAGCTGCACCTAGTACATACACAGCTGCACCTTGCACTTTACACAGCTCCACCTAGCACATACACGGCCGCACCTAGCACATACAAAACTGCACCTAGCACTTTACATAGTCGCACCTAGTACATACACAGCTGCACCTAGTAAATACACAGCTGCACCTAACACTTTACACAGCTCCACCTAGCACATACACAGCCGCACCTAGCACATACACAGCTGCACCTAACACACAGACGCATTCTCTCTCTCTCTCGCTCTCTCCCTCCCCCTGTCTCTCTTTCTCTCTCTCTGCACCTAGCACATACACAGCTCCACATAGCACATAAACTGCTGCACCTAGCACATACACTCATTCTCTCTCTCGCACTCTCCCTCCCTCTGACTCTCTCTGCGCACCTAGTACATACATAGCTCCACCTAGCACATATACAGCCGCACCTAGCACATACACAGCTGCACCTATCACATACACAGCTCCACCTAGCACATACACAGCTCCACCTATCACACACACAGCTCCACCTAGTACATACGCTGCTCCACCTAGTACATACGCTGCTCCACCTAGCACATACACTGCTCCACCTAGCACATACACTGCTCCACCTAGCACATACACTGCTCCACCTAGCACATACACTGCTCCACCTAGCACATACACTGCTCCACCTAGCACATACACTGCTCCACCTAGCACATACACTGCTCCACCTAGCACATACACTGCTCCACCTAGCACATACACTGCTCCACCTAGCACATACACTGCTCCACCTAGCACATACACTGCTGCACCGAGCTCTTAAACTCATTCTCTCTCTCTTGTTCTCTCTCACCCTCTGACTCTTTCTCTCTCTTTCTCTCTGACTCCGTCTCTCTCTCTCTCTCTCCCCCCCCCCCCTTTCCACGCCATGGAGGCTGACTTCTCGCCCAGATTAAGCTGTCACAGTGTCAGTATTTATGATTAATCTTCTGTCACCTGAGACTGTCAGCTGTCACGTACAACCGCGGTCAGGTCCAAACAAACAGGTGTCCCAGGTTGCCTTCACAGTTATCCAAACACACAGGTCTACCTTCTTGTATCTTGTTGTCTTCTCCACTTCTATATCTGGATGTTGTCTTCTCCACTTCTATATCTGGATGTTGTCTTCTCCACTTCTATCTTTGTTTGTGTTATCAAAACATCCTTGTTATTGCAAACATTATTTTCTAGTCTTTTCTCTTCTTCCTTACAGTACAGAGGTACCCTACAGTCTTGTTTAGTCTCTCCTTACCTCCCACATTCACCACCACCACAACCACTGTCCCACATTCACTAACATCACAACCATTGTCCTACATTCACTAACATCACAACCACTGTCCCACATTCACTCAACAACTGTCCCACATTAATCATCACAATGGCACTGTCCCACATTCACCACCACCACAACCACTGTCCCACATTCACTAACATCACAACCATTGTCCTACATTCACTAACATCACAACTACTGTCCCACATTCACTCAACAACTGTCCCACATTAATCATCACAATGGCACTGTCCCACATTCACCACCACCACAACCACTGTCCCACATTCACTAACATCACAACCAGTGTCCTACATTCACTAACACCACAACTACTGTCCCACATTCACTCAACAACTGTCCCACATTAATCATCACAATGGCACTGTCCCACATTCACCACCACCACAACCACTGTCCCACATTCACTAACATCACAACCATTGTCCTACATTCACTAACATCACAACCACTGTCCCACATTCACTCAACAACTGTCCCACATTAATCATCACAATGGCACTGTCCCACATTCACCACCACCACAACCACTGTCCCACATTCACTAACATCACAACCATTGTCCTACATTCACTAACATCACAACCACTGTCCCACATTCACTAAATTCACAACCACTTTCCCACATTCACCACCACTACAACAACTGCCACACAATCACTAGTATCACAGCAACTGCCCTACATTCACCACCACAACATCAACTGCCCCACATTCACTGCCACCACAACAAATGCCCTACATTCACAACCAATACAGCCACTGTCCCACATTCACCACCACCACAACCAAGGTCGCACATTCACTCAACCACTGTCCCACATTTACTCAATCACTGTCCCATATTCTCCACCACTATAACCACTGTCCCACATTCAACACTACCGCAGTCACTGTTTCACATTCACCACCACTAGAAACACTGTCCCATATTCACCACTACCATAACAATGTCCCACATTACTAAACCACTGTCATACATTCACTCGCCGCTGTCCCACATTCATACAACGACTTTCCGACATTCACACAACCCCCATCCCACATTTACACAACCACTGTCCCACATTCACACAACCACTGTCCCACATTCACACAACCACTATCCCACATTCGCACAACCACTGTCCCACATTCACACAACAACTGTCCCACATTCACACAACAACTGTCCCACATTCATACAACCACTGTCCCACATTCACACAACAACTCTCCCACATTCACACAACCACTGTCCCACATTCACACAACCACTGTCTCACATTCACACAACAACTGTCCCACATTCACACAACAACTGTCCCACATTCACTCCCAGAACCAGCAACCACTGGGAGAAGATGGTGCTGGCGTACACAATTCTGACGTGTGCACGATGTGTTGTCTGTTACAGCTAATGTGTTGTCTGTTGCAGCTGGTGTGTTGTCTGTTACAGCTAATGTGTTGTCTGTTACAGCTAATGTGTTGTCTGTTACAGCTAATGTGTTGTCTGTTACAGCTAATGTGTTGTCTGTTACAGCTAATGTGTTGTCTGTTACAGCTAATGTGTTGTCTGTTACAGCTAATGTGTTGTCTGTTGCAGCTGGTGTGCACGATGTGTTGTCTGTTGCAGCTAGTGTGTTGTCTGTTGCAGCTAGTGTGTTGTCTGTTGCAGCCGGTGTGTTGTCTGTTGCAGCTGGTGTGTTGTCTGTTGCAGCTGGTGTGTTGTCTGTTGCAGCTGGTGTGTTGTCTGTTGCAGCCGGTGTGCACGATTTGTTGTCTGTTGCAGCTGGTGTGAACAATGTGTTTTCTGTTGCAGCTGTTGTGTTGTCTGTTGTAGCTGGAATGTACGATTTGTTGTCTGTTGCAGCTGGAGTGTACCATGTGTTATCTGTTAGAGCTGTTGTGTTGTCTGTTGTAGCTGGAATGCATGATGTGTTATCTGTTGCAACTGGAGTGCATGATGTGTTGTCTGTTGCAGCTGGTGTGCTGTCTGTTGCAGCTGGAGTGTACGATGTGTTGTCTGTTGCAGCTGGAGTGTACCATGTGTTGTCTGTTGCAGCTGGTGTGTTGTCTGTTGCAGCTGGTGTGTACCATGTGTTGTCTGTTGCAGCTGGTGTGTTGTCTGTTGCAGCTGGAGTGTACGATGTGTTGTCTGTTGCAGCTGGTGTGTTGTCTGTTGCAGCTGGAGTGTACCATGTGTTGTCTGTTGCAGCTGGTGTGTTGTCTGTTGCAGCTGGAGTGTACCATGTGTTGTCTGTTGCAGCTGGAGTGTTGTCTGTTGCAGCTGGAGTGTTGTCTGTTGCAGCTGGAGTGTTGTCTGTTGCAGCTGGAGTGTACGATGTGTTGTCTGTTGCAGCTGGTGTGTTGTCTGTTGCAGCTGGAGTGTACCATGTGTTGTCTGTTGCAGCTGGAGTGTTGTCTGTTGCAGCTGGAGTGTTGTCTGTTGCAGCTGGAGTGTTGTCTGTTGCAGCTGGAGTGTACGATGTGTTGTCTGTTGCAGATGGTGTGTTGTCTGTTGCAGCTGGAGTGTACGATGTGTTGTCTGTTGCAGCTGGTGTGTTGTCTGTTGCAGCTGGAGTGTACCATGTGTTGTCTGTTGCAGCTGAAGTGTACCATGTGTTGTCTGTTGCAGCTGGAGTGTACGATGTGTTGTCTGTTGCAGCTGGTGTGTTGTCTGTTGCAGCTGGAGTGTACCATGTGTTGTCTGTTGCAGCTGGTGTGTTGTCTGTTACAGCCGGTGTCTTGTCTGTTGCAGCTGGTGTGTTGTCTGTTGCAGCTGGTGTGTTGTCTGTTGCAGCTGGAGTGTACCATGTGTTGTCTGTTGCAGCTGGTGAGCACGTTCCTGATCCTGTCTTGTGCCAACGTGATCGGCCTGAGCCACAAGTTCCTGTCGGACATTGCCCACAGACGAGCCTTCCTGGAGGCCAGGAACTCTGTTGACTCCATGATCAAGCTGGAGAAGGAGAAACAGCAGCAGGTACTGTAGATGGGTGCTTGTGTGCAGTCTGTTGTGCGTGTGTGTTGTCTTGTGTGTGTTTCTTCTGTGTGTGTGTGTGTTGTCTTGTGTGTGTGTGTGTGTGTGTGTGTGTGTGTGTGTGTGATATTTACTATATGTAATGTATGTGTGTGCGAGCTGTCTTGTGTGTGTGCTGTCTTGCGTGTGTGTGATATGTAAAATATAATTTGTGTGTGCTGTCTTGTGTGTGTGCTGTACTATATGTATCATGTGTGTATGTGTATTTTGTGTGCGCTGTCTTGTTTGTGTGCTTTCTCTCTCTCTCTCTCTCTCTCTCTCTCTCTCTCTCTCTCTCTCTCTCTCTCTCTCTCTATATATATATATATATATATATATATATATATATATATATATATACATATAGTGTGTGTGTGTGGGTGTGTGTGTGTGTGTGGGTGTGTGTTTGATATCTGTAATACATATTGTGTGTGTTTATGTACTGTCTTGTATGCGTATGAGATGTGTCCTACATTGTGTGTGTGCCTTTCTGTATGCGTGTGTGGCTGTATGTATGTGCTAGTGATTTGTGCTGCCTGCAACAGCTGAGCTCTGCCATGCTGTCCGTGTCTCTCTGTGATGTGCTTCCTTGCGTATATCTGGGCTTCGCAGAGTGTGGGTTGTGTGTCCATGTCTGTCTGTTTGTCTGTCTGACTGATGTGCTTTCTTGTTACCCTTCCCCCACCCAGGACGAGCTGTTGGTCAGCTAACCTGTGTTCTGTCTGTCTGTCTGTTTGTCTGTCTGTCTGTCTGATGTGACAGCTTGTGAGTAATAAGGTAAGTTCATTTGCCACCAAAAATGGAGATGCGTGCCTCCTTCTTTGCGCTTATGTGGAGTAGGCTCATGATGTCAAAACCAGTATCCTCCATTTCAAAGGCTATAACTTATGAATAAGTAATCGGCTTTTTTGCACTGTTACCTCCCTTTTTGTGAATAAAACAAAAAAATTAAAATGTAAAATTTATGGTAATTATTAGTTACAGTCAATCAATCAATCATGTGCCATGCCGGAAAGCATGGGCGGTCATGACTCGCCATTTCACTCGATCACCAGTGTCGTGGATCAGCTCAGTGTTCCTGTCTCGTCCATGCCATGTGGCCAAGCCATCCAAGTATTTTCCAATCGGTCTTCCTCTTGGTCTGTTCCCTTCGATCTTGCCAGTTGTCACTAAGTTCTACAATCCATTTCTTCTCATAACATGTCCAAAAAATTTTGACTGTCTACGTCTAATTTCTCTATTCAGTTTACGATGTTCATTTGTCTTCTGTAGTACTTGGTCATTCGTTTTTCTGTCTGTCCATGGTATTCTTTGCATTGTCCTCAGAAACCACATTTCTGCAGCCATCAGATGTTTCTCAGGTTGACTGCTCATTGTCCAAGTTTCACATCCATACAAAAGAACAGGCTCTATGTATCCCCTCAGCACTCTTTTTCTCGTTTCAATTGACATCTTTCTATTGGTCAGAATGTTTTTCATCTTGCTAAAGGCTACTTTCGCCATGGCGATTCTTGTTCTAATCTCTTCAAGGCATCTCCCATCAGATGTTATGACTGTTCCAAGATAATTCTACCGATTCACTTGTTGAAGAATATTTCCATTTACTTGTATATTACATTGTGGCACTTCTTCCTTCCTAGTGACGACCATAACCTGAGTCTTTTTACAATTTAATTCTAACCCCAGTAGTTACAGTGGGCGGAGCTTAAACATACGATTGGCGGTGTGTTAGTGTTAGAGTGCTCTTCCTCCCCAGTTTCTTCCTCATTTTTCACTCATCTTATTTCTTTATCTGTATTGGGTCGGGCTTAAAAACTATCACCATTCCGTTGGCGATGTGTAAGGGTTAGAGTTGCAGTGCGTTTCCTCGGGGTCATCGAATGGTAGTGTGGCCAGATAAATACGTCCGTTGCATGTTCACAGATGCGCGAAGGTGCGCACCCCCATTTTTGGTGGCAAATGAACTACCTTACTACTGTTGTGTAAGGGTTAGAGTTGCAGTGCGTTTCCTCGGGGTGATCGAATGGTAGTGTGGCCAGATAAATACGTCAGTTCTATGTTCACAGATGCGCGAAGGGGCGCACCCCCATTTTTGGTGGCAAATGAACTACCTTACTACTCTTGTGCCCCCCCCCCCCCCCGACGAGTTGTATAACTGGGTTGTGCTGTGTGTGGGTTGTGTGTGCAGGCGTGTCTGTCTGTCTGATTGTCTGTCTGTCTGATTGTCTGTCTGATTGTCTGTCTGATTGTCTGTCTGATGTGCCGGCTTGTTTCCCCCAGGATGAGCTGCTGGTCAGCTGTATACCCAGTAACCTGGTGGCCGAGATCAAGCGGGACCTCCAGGAGAACATGCGCGAGCCCCGGCCATCAATCTTCCATGATCTTTACGTGGAGCGATACGACAATGTCAGGTCTGTCTGTCTGTCTGTCTGCTGTCATTGGCATTGTTGACAATGTCAGGTTTGTCTGTCTGTCACTGGCATTGTTGACAATGTCAGGTCTGTCTCTCACTGGCATTGTTGACAATTTCAGGTCTGTCTGTCACTGGCATTGCTGACAATGTCAGGTCTGTCTCTCTGTCACTGGCATTGTTGACAATGTCAGGTCTGTCTGACTGTCTGTCACTGGCATTGTTGACAATGTCAGGTCTGTCTGTGTGTCTGTCACTGGCATTGCTGACAATGTCAGGTCTGTCTGACTGTCTGTCACTGGCATTGTTGACAATTTCAGGTCTATCTGTCTGTCACTGGTATTGCTGACAACGTCAGGTCTGTCTGTCACTGGCATTGTTGACAATGTCAGGTCTGTCTGACTGTCTGTCACTGGTATTGCTGACAATGTCAGGTCTGTCTGTCTGTCACTGGCATTTTTGACAATGTCAGGTCTGTCTGACTGTCTGTCACTGGCATTGTTGACAATGTCAGGTCTGTCTGTCTGTCACTGGCATTGATGACAATGTCAGGTCTGTCTGTCTGTCTGTCACTGGTATTGCTGACAATGTCAGGTCTGTCTGTCTGTCTGTCTGTCTGTCACTGGTATTGCTGACAATGTCAGGTCTGTCTGTCTGTCTGTCTGTCTGTCTGTCACTGGTATTGCTGACAATGTCAGGTCTGTCTATCTGTTACTGGCATTGTTGACAATGTCAGGTCTGTCTGTCTGTCTGTCTGTCACTGGTATTGTTGACAATGTCAGGTCTGTCAATGGTATTGCTGACAATGTCAGGTCTGTCTGGCTGTCTGTCAATGGTATTGCTGACAATGTCCGATCTGTCTGACTGTCTGTCACTGGCATTGTTGACAATGTCAGGTCTGTCTGTCTGTCACTGGCATTGTTGACAATGTCAGGTCTGTCTGTCTGTCTGTCACTGGTATTGTTGACAATGTCAGGTCTGTCTGTCTGTCACTGGTATTGTTGACAATGTCAGATCTGTCTGTCTGTCTGTCACTTGTATTGTTGACAATGTCAGGTCTGTCTGTCTGTCTGTCACTGGTATTGCTGACAATGTCAGGTCTGTTTGTCTGTCTGTCACTGGTATTGCTGACAATGTAAGGTCTGTCTGTCTGTCACTGGCATTGCTGACAATGTCAGGTCTTTCTGTCTGTCACTGGCATTGCTGACAATGTCAGGTCTTTCTGTCTGTCACTGGTATTGCTGACAATGTCAGGTCTGTCTGTCTGTTACTGGTATTGCTGACAATGTCAGGTCTGTCTGTCTGTCTGTCTGTCTGTCTGTCACTGGTATTGCTGACAATGTCAGATCTGTCTGTCTGTCACTGACATTGTTGACAATGTCAGGTCTGTCTGTCTGTCTGTCTGTCTGTCACTGGAATTGCTGACAATGCCAGGTCTGTCTGTCTGTCTGTCAATGGTATTGCTGACAATGTCAGGTCTGTCTGACTGTCTGTCACTGGCATTGTTGACAATGCCAGGTCTGTCTGTCTGTCTCTGGTATTGCTGACAATGTTAGGTCTGTCTGGCTGTCTGTCAATGGTATTGCTGACAATGTCAGGTCTGTCTGACTGTCTGACACTGGTATTGCTGAAATTGTCAGGTCTGTCTGTCTGTCACTGGTATTGTTGACAATGTCAGGTCTGTCTGTCACTGGTATTGTTGACAATGTCAGGTCTGTCTGTCTGTCACTGGTATTGTTGACAATGTCAGGTCTGTCTGTCTGTCTGTCTGTCTGTCTGTCACTGGTATTGTTGACAATGTCAGGTCTGTCTGTCTGTCTGTCTGTCTGTCTGTCTGTCTGTCTGTCTGTCTGTCTGTCTGTCTGTCTGTCTGTCTGTCTGTCTGTCTGTCTGTCATATTATTGTGTGTCCCAATTGAAGCTGAACAGTTGTACATCTATTGCTGTATCCCGTTCTTGTACTGCATATCATGCTTGCTTGTATCTATCACCATCCCACGTGTTTATGTATGTCAGGATTCTAGATGCTTGTATTTATCACCATCCTATGTGTTTATGTATGTCAGGATTCTAGATGCTTGTATTTATCACCATCCTATGTGTTTATGTATGTCAGGATTCTAGATGCTTGTATTTATCACCATCCTATGTGTTTATGTATGTCAGGATTCTAGATGCTTGTATTTATCACCATCCTATGTGTTTATGTATGTCAGGGTTCTAGATGCTTGTATTTATCACCATCCTATGTGTTTATGTATGTCAGGATTCTAGATGCTTGTATTTATCACCATCCTATGTGTTTATTGCAGCATCCTGTATGTTTGTATATTGCAGCATCCTGTATGTTTGTATATTGCAGCATCCTGTATGTTTGTATATTGTAGCATCCTGTATGTTTGTATGTTTGTATATTGTAGCATCCTGTAAGTTTGTATATTGCAGCATCCTGTATGTTTGTATATTGCAGCATCCTGTATGTTTGTATATTGCAGCATCCTGTATGTTTGTATATTGTAGCATCCTGTATGTTTGTATATTGTAGCATCCTGTATGTTTGTATATTGTAGCATCCTGTATGTTTGTATATTGTAGCATCCTGTATGTTTGTATATTGCAGCATCCTGTATGTTTGTATATTGTAGCATCCTGTATGTTTGTATATTGCAGCATCCTGTATGTTTGTATATTGTAGCATCCTGTATGTTTGTATATTGCAGCATCCTGTATGTTTGTATGTTTGTATATTGTAGCATCCTGTATGTTTGTATATTGCAGCATCCTGTATGTTTGTATATTGCAGCATCCTGTATGTTTGTATATTGTAGCATCCTGTATGTTTGTATATTGTAGCATCCTGTATGTTTGTATATTGTAGCATCCTGTATGTTTGTATATTGCAGCATCCTGTATGTTTGTATATTGTAGCATCCTGTATGTTTGTATATTGTAGCATCCTGTATGTTTGTATATTGCAGCATCCTGTATGTTTGTATATTGTAGCATCCTGTATGTTTGTATATTGTAGCATCCTGTATGTTTGTATATTGTAGCATCCTGTATGTTTGTATATTGCAGCATCCTGTATGTTTGTATATTGTAGCATCCTGTATGTTTGTATATTGTAGCATCCTGTATGTTTGTATATTGCAGCATCCTGTATGTTTGTATATTGTAGCATCCTGTATGTTTGTATATTGCAGCATCCTGTATGTTTGTATATTGCAGCATCCTGTATGTTTGTATATTGTAGCATCCTGTATGTTTGTATATTGTAGCATCCTGTATGTTTGTATGTTTGTATATTGTAGCATCCTGTATGTTTGTATATTGGGGCATCCTGTATGTTTGTATATTGTAGCATCCTGTATGTTTGTATATTGTAGCATCCTGTATGTTTGTATATTGCAGCATCCTGTATGTTTGTATATTGTAGCATCCTGTATGTTTGTATATTGTAGCATCCTGTATGTTTGTATGTTTTTATATTGTAGCATCCTGTATGTTTGTATATTGTAGCATCCTGTATGTTTGTATATTGTAGCATCCTGTAAGTTTGTATATTGTAGCATCCTGTATGTTTGTATATTGTAGCATCCTGTAAGTTTGTATATTGTAGCATCCTGTAAGTTTGTATATTGTAGCATCCTGTAAGTTTGTATATTGCAGCATCCTGTATGTTTGTATATTGTAGCATCCTGTATGTTTGTATGTTTGTATATTGGGGCATCCTGTATGTTTGTATGTTTGTATATTGGGGCATCCTGTATGTTTGTATGTTTGTATATTGGGGCATCCTGTATGTTTGTATATTGTAGCATCCTGTATGTTTGTATATTGCAGCATCCTGTATGTTTGTATATTGCAGCATCCTGTATGTTTGTATATTGTAGCATCCTGTATGTTTGTATATTGCAGCATCCTGTATGTTTGTATATTGTAGCATCCTGTATGTTTGTATGTTTGTATATTGGGGCATCCTGTATGTTTGTATGTTTGTATATTGGGGCATACTGTATGTTTGTATATTGTAGCATCCTGTATGTTTGTATATTGCAGCATCCTGTATGTTTGTATATTGCAGCATCCTGTATGTTTGTATGTTTGTATATTGTAGCATCCTGTATGTTTGTATATTGGGGCATCCTGTATGTTTGTATATTGTAGCATCCTGTAAGTTTGTATATTGTAGCATCCTGTATGTTTGTATATTGTAGCATCCTGTATGTTTGTATATTGTAGCATCCTGTATGTTTGTATATTGTAGCATCCTGTATGTTTGTATATTGTAGCATCCTGTATGTTTGTATATTGTAGCATCCTGTATGTTTGTATATTGCAGCATCCTGTATGTTTGTTTGTTTGTATATTGTAGCATCCTGTATGTTTGTATATTGCAGCATCCTGTATGTTTGTATATTGTAGCATCCTGTATGTTTGTATATTGTAGCATCCTGTATGTTTGTATGTTTGTATATTGTAGCATCCTGTATGTTTGTATATTGTAGCATCCTGTATGTTTGTATGTTTGTATATTGTAGCATCCTGTATGTTTGTATGTTTGTATATTGTAGCATCCTGTATGTTTGTATATTGTAGCATCCTGTATGTTTGTATATTGCAGCATCCTGTATGTTTGTATGTTTGTATATTGTAGCATCCTGTATGTTTGTATATTGTAGCATCCTGTATGTTTGTATATTGTAGCATCCTGTATGTTTGTATATTGTAGCATCCTGTATGTTTGTATATTGCAGCATCCTGTATGTTTGTATATTGTAGCATCCTGTATGTTTGTATATTGCAGCATCCTGTATGTTTGTATGTTTGTATATTGCAGCATCCTGTATGTTTGTATATTGTAGCATCCTGTATGTTTGTATATTCCAGCATCCTGTATGTTTGTATGTTTGTATATTGCAGCATCCTGTATGTTTGTATATTGTAGCATCCTGTATGTTTGTATATTGTAGCATCCTGTATGTTTGTATGTTTGTATATTGTAGCATCCTGTATGTTTGTATATTGTAGCATCCTGTATGTTTGTATATTGTAGCATCCTGTATGTTTGTATATTGCAGCATCCTGTATGTTTGTATATTGTAGCATCCTGTATGTTTGTATATTGTAGCATCCTGTATGTTTGTATATTGCAGCATCCTGTATGTTTGTATATTGCAGCATCCTGTATGTTTGTATATTGCAGCATCCTGTATGTTTGTATATTGCAGCATCCTGTATGTTTGTATATTGTAGCATCCTGTATGTTTGTATATTGCAGCATCCTGTATGTTTGTATATTGCAGCATCCTGTATGTTTGTATGTTTGTATATTGTAGCATCCTGTATGTTTGTATATTGCAGCATCCTGTATGTTTGTATATTGCAGCATCCTGTATGTTTGTATATTGCAGCATCCTGTATGTTTGTATGTTTGTATATTGCAGCATCCTGTATGTTTGTATATTGTAGCATCCTGTATGTTTGTATATTGTAGCATCCTGTATGTTTGTATATTGCAGCATCCTGTATGTTTGTATATTGTAGCATCCTGTATGTTTGTATATTGTAGCATCCTGTATGTTTGTATATTGTAGCATCATGTATGTTTGTATGTTTGTATATTGTAGCATCCTGTATGTTTGTATATTGTAGCATCCTGTATGTTTGTATATTGTAGCATCCTGTATGTTTGTATATTGTAGCATCCTGTATGTTTGTATATTGCAGCATCCTGTATGTTTGTATATTGTAGCATCCTGTATGTTTGCATATTGTAGCATCATGTATGTTTGTATATTGTAGCATCCTGTATGTTTGTATATTGCAGCATCCTGTATGTTTGTATATTGTATCATCCTGTATGTTTGTATATTGTAGCATCATGTATGTTTGTATATTGTAGCATCCTGTATGTTTGTATATTGTAGCATCCTGTATGTTTGTATATTGTAGCATCATGTATGTTTGTATATTGTAGCATCCTGTATGTTTGTATATTGTAGCATCATGTATGTTTGTATATTGTAGCATCCTGTATGTTTGTATATTGTAGCATCCTGTATGTTTGTATATTGCAGCATCCTGTATGTTTGTATATTGTAGCATCCTGTATGTTTGTATATTGCAGCATCCTGTATGTTTGTATATTGTAGCATCCTGTAAATTTGTATATTGTAGCATCCTGTATGTTTGTATATTGTAGCATCCTGTATGTTTGTATATTGCAGCATCCTGTATGTTTGTATATTGTAGCATCCTGTATGTTTGTATATTGTAGCATCCTGTATGTTTGTATATTGCAGCATCCTGTATGTTTGTATATTGTAGCATCCTGTATGTTTGTATATTGCAGCATCCTGTATGTTTGTATATTGTAGCATCCTGTATGTTTGTATATTGCAGCATCCTGTATGTTTGTATATTGTAGCATCCTGTATGTTTGTATATTGTAGCATCATGTATGTTTGTATATTGTAGCATCCTGTATGTTTGTATATTGCAGCATCCTGTATGTTTGTATATTGTAGCATCCTGTATGTTTGTATATTGTAGCATCATGTATGTTTGTATATTGTAGCATCCTGTATGTTTGTATATTGCAGCATCCTGTATGTTTGTATATTGCAGCATCCTGTATGTTTGTATATTGCAGCATCCTGTATGTTTGTATGTTTGTATATTGCAGCATCCTGTATGTTTGTATATTGCAGCATCCTGTATGTTTGTATATTGCAGCATCCTGTATGTTTGTATATTGCAGTATCCTGTATGTTTGTATGTTTGTATATTGCAGCATCCTATATGTTTGTATATTGCAGCATCTTGTATGTTTGTATGTTTGTATATTGCAGCATCCTGTATGTTTGTATGTTTGTATATTGCAGCATCCTGTACGCCGACATCGTCAACTTCACGCCGCTGGCCTCCGAGTGCACGGCCGCCGAGCTGGTCAAGATGTTGAACGAGCTGTTTGGTCGCTTCGACCAGCTGGCCACGGTAAATGTTTCTCCAGTGTGTTTCTGTCTTGCTCTCCGGTCATGTGTTTGGTCGCTTTTACCAGCTGGTCACGGTAAATGTTTCTCCAGTGTGTTTCTGTCTTGCTCTCCGGTCACGTGTTTGGTCGCTTTTACCAGCTGGCCACGGTAAATGTTTCTCCAGTGTGTTTCTGTCTTGCTCTCCGGTCATGTGTTTGGTCGCTTCCACCAGCTGGCCACGGTAAATGTTTCTCCAGTGTGTTTCTGTCTTGCTCTCCGGTCATGTGTTTGGTCGCTTCCACCAGCTGGCCACGGTAAATGTTTCTCTAGTGTGTTTCTGTCTTGCTCTCCGGTCATAAGTTTGGTCGCTTCGACCAGCTGGCCACGGTAAATGTTTCTCTCCGGTCATGTGTTTCTCCAGTGTGTTTCTGTGTTTCTCTCTGGTCAAGTATTTCTCCACTGTGTGTTTCTGTGTTACTCTCTGGTCAAGTATTTCTCTCCGGTCATGTGTTTGGTCGCTTCGACCAGCTGGCCACGGTAAATGTTTCCGTGGTTTGTTTCTATATTTCTCTCTGGTCACGTGTTTCTCCAGTGTGTTTCTATGTTTCTCTCCGGTCACTTGTTTCTGACGGGCAGCCGTGGCCGAGGTTACTCCCGGCTCACAAGTCCGGTGTTCAATCACAGCTTGGGGAGTGGCATTTATCCACAGCTGGCTGACATCACACGGACCCCTGTTCAGTCTTAGCATAAGGTGGGGCATTTATCCCAGAACCACAGCTAGCTGATATCACACGGAACCCTGTTCAGTCTTAGCTTATGGTGGGGCAGTTATCCCAGAACCACAGCTAGCTGACATCACACGGACCCCTGTTCAGTCTTAGCTTATGGTGGGGCAGTTATCCCAGAACCACAGCTGGCTGACATCACACGGAACCCTGTTCAGTCTTAGCATAAGGTGGGGCATTTATCCCAGAACCACAGCTGGCTGACATCACACGGACCCCTGTTCAGTCTTAGCATAAGGTGGGGCATTTATCCCAGAACCACAGCTGGCTGACATCACACGGACCCCTGTTCAGTCTTAGCATAAGGTGGGGCATTTATCCCAGAACCACAGCTAGCTGACATCACACGGACCCCTGTTCAGTCTTAGCATAAGGTGGGGCAGTTATCCCAGAACCACAGCTAGCTGACATCACACGGACCCCTGTTCAGTCTTAGCATAAGGTGGGGCATTTATCCCAGAACCACAGCTGGCTGACATCACACGGACCCCTGTTCAGTCTTAGCATAAGGTGGGGCATTTATCCCAGAACCACAGCTAGCTGACATCATCACGGACCCCTGTTCAGTCTTAGCTTATGGTGGGGCATTTATCCCAGAACCACAGCTAGCTGATATCACACGGAACCCTGTTCAGTCTTAGCTTATGGTGGGGCATTTATCCCAGAACCACAGCTAGCTGACATCACACGGACCCCTGTTCAGTCTTAGCTTATGGTGGGGCAGTTATCCAAGAACCACAGCTGGCTGACATCACACGGACCCCTGTTCAGTCTTAGCTTATGGTGGGGCAGTTATCCAAGAACCACAGCTGGCTGACGACATTCTTGTGGTGGTGAGACTGGACACCTAACCCTCTCGGATAGGGCCGAAACACAGGAGACCCCGTGTGTCAGTTGTCCACATAACATTGCAGTCATGTTGTATGGTACTGAAGTCATGCTGTGTGGTACTGAAGTCATGTTGTATGGTACTGAAGTCATGTTGTGTGGTACTGAAGTCATGTTGTATGGTACTGAAGTCATGTTGTGTGGTACTGAAGTCATGTTTTGTGGTACTGAAGTCATGTTTTGTGGTACTGAAGTCATGTTGTGTGGTACTGAAGTCATGTTGTGTGGTACTGAAGTCATGTTGTGTGGTACTGAAGTCATGCTGTGTGGTACTGAAGTCATGTTGTGTGGTACTGAAGTCATGATGTATGGTACTGAAGTCATGTTGTATGGTACTGAAGTCATGTTGTGTGGTACTGAAGTCATGTTTTGTGGTACTGAAGTCATGTTTTGTGGTACTGAAGTCATGTTGTATGGTACTGAAGTCATGTTGTATGGTACTGAAGTCATGCTGTGTGGTACTGAAGTCATGTTGTGTGGTACTGAAGTCATGTTGTGTGGTACTGAAGTCATGTTGTGTGGTACTGAAGTCATGATGTATGTACTGAAGTCATGTTGTATGGTACTGAAGTCATGCTGTGTGGTACTGAAGTCATGTTGTATGGTACTGAAGTCATGCTGTGTGGTACTGAAGTCATGCTGTGTGGTACTGAAGTCATGTTGTATGGTACTGAAGTCATGATGTATGGTACTGAAGTCATGTTGTATGGTACTGAAGTCCTAAAAAAAAAGTCGCTTAAAAGTCGACAGGGTCGACTTCATTGCACCGGGTGTTGTCCCATATGGCTCGGTCTCTTTCCGCAGGGCAGAAAGCGTCGCTGCAAAGCACGAACTCCGTAGCTCTAGCGACGACCCACCGGAGTCTCCGAAAAATTTAATTCGTGAACCGAAGGACGCGGGCCGGAATCGAACCCACAACCTTTGGAGCCCGAGTTAACGGCTTGACCTCTTAGCCACAGAGACTTCAAAAGTCCTGTTGTATCCTGAAGTCCTGTTGTATGATACTGATGTCCTGTTGTGTGGTACTGAAGTCATATTGTGTGGTACTGAAGTCATATTGTGTGGTACTGAAGTCCTGTTGTATGATACTGATGTCCTGTTGTGTGGTACTGAAGTCATATTGTGTGGTACTGAGGTCATGTTGTGTGGTACTGAGGTCATGTCGTGGTACTGAAGTCATATTGTGTGGTACTGAAGTCATATTGTGTGGTACTGAGGTCATGTTGTGTGGTACTGAAGTCATATTGTGTGGTACTGAAGTCATATTGTGTGGTACTGAGGTCATGTTGTGTGGTACTGAAGTCATATTGTGTGATACATAAGTCATGTTATATGGTACTGAAGTCATATTGTGTGGTACTGAAGTCATATTGTGTGGTACTGAAGTCATATTGTGTGGTACTAAGGTCATATTATGTGGTACTGAGGTCATATTGTGTGGTACTGAGGTCATATTGTGTGGTACTGAAGTCATATTGTGTGGTACTGAGGTCATATTGTGTGGTACTGAAGTCATATTGTGTGGTAGTGAAGTCATGTTGTGTGGTACTAAGGTCATATTATGTGGTACTGAGGTCTTGTTGTGTGGTACTGAAGTCATGTTGTGTGGTACTGAAGTCATGTTGTGTGGTACTGAGGTCATGTTGTGTGGTACTGAGGTCATGTCGTGGTACTGAAGTCATATTGTGTGGTACTTAAGTCATATTGTGTGGTACTGAGGTCATGTTGTGTGGTACTGAAGTCATATTGTGTGGTACAGAAGTCATATTGTGTGGTACTGAAGTCATATTGTGTGGTACTGAGGTCATCTTGTGTGGTACTAAGGTCATGTTGTATGGTACTTAAGTTATATTGTGTGGTACTGAAGTCATATTGTGTGGTACTGAAGTCATATTGTGTGGTACTGAAGTCATATTGTGTGGAACTGAAGTCATATTGTGTGGAACTGAGGTCATCTTGTGTGGTAATGAGGTCATGTTGTATGGTAATGAGGTCATGTTGTGTGGTACTGAAGTCATATTGTGTGGTATTGAAGTCATCTTGTGTGGTACTGAGGTCATGTTGTGTGGTACTGAGGTCATGTTGTGCGGTACTGAAGTCATATTGTGTGGTACTGAGGTCATGTTGTGTGGTACTGAGGTCATGGTGTGGTACTGAAGTCATATTGTGTGATACATAAGTCATGTTATATGGTACTGAAGTCATATTGTGTGGTACTGAAGTCATATTGTGTGGTACTGAAGTCATATTGTGTGGTACTAAGGTCATATTATGTGGTACTGAGGTCATATTGTGTGGTACTGAGGTCATATTGTGTGGTACTGAAGTCATATTGTGTGGTACTGAGGTCATATTGTGTGGTACTGAAGTCATATTGTGTGGTAGTGAAGTCATGTTGTGTGGTACTAAGGTCATATTATGTGGTACTGAGGTCATGTTGTGTGGTACTGAAGTCATGTTTTGTGGTACTGAAGTCATGTTGTGTGGTACTGAGGTCATGTTGTGTGGTACTGAGGTCATGTCGTGGTACTGAAGTCATATTGTGTGGTACTTAAGTCATATTGTGTGGTACTGAGGTCATGTTGTGTGGTACTGAAGTCATATTGTGTGGTACAGAAGTCATATTGTGTGGTACTGAAGTCATATTGTGTGGTACTGAGGTCATCTTGTGTGGTACTAAGGTCATGTTGTATGGTACTTAAGTTATATTGTGTGGTACTGAAGTCATATTGTGTGGTACTGAAGTCATATTGTGTGGTACTGAAGTCATATTGTGTGGAACTGAAGTCATATTGTGTGGAACTGAGGTCATCTTGTGTGGTAATGAGGTCATGTTGTATGGTAATGAGGTCATGTTGTGTGGTACTGAAGTCATATTGTGTGGTACTGAAGTCATATTGTGTGGTACTGAAGTCATATTGTGTGGTATTGAAGTCATCTTGTGTGGTACTGAGGACATGTTGTGTGGTACTGAGGTCATGTTGTATGGTACTGAAGTCATATTGTGTGGTACTGAGGTCATGTTGTGTGGTACTGAGGTTATGTTGTGTGGTACTGAAGTCATGTTGTATGGTACTGAAGTAATGTTGTATGGTACTGAAGTCATATTGTGTGGTACTGAGGTCATATTGTGTGGTACTGAAGTCATGTTGTGTGGTACTGAAGTCATGTTGTGTGGTACTGAGGTCATGTTTTGTGGTACTGAAGTCATATTGTGTGGTACTGAAGTCATATTGTGTGGTACAGAAGTCATATTGTGTGGTACTGAAGTCATATTATGTGGTATTGAGGTCATCTTGTGTGGTACTGAGGTCATGTTGTATGGTACTTAAGTCATATTGTGTGGTACTGAAGTCATATTGTGTGGTACTGAAGTCATATTGTGTTGTACTGAAGTCATATTGTGTGGTACTGAAGTCATATTGTGTGGTACTGTGGTCATCTTGTGTGGTAATGAGGTCATGTTGTATGGTACTGAAGTCATATTGTGTGGTACTGAAGTCATATTGTGTGGTACTGAGGTCATCTTGTGTGGTACTGAGGTCATGTTGTGTGGTACTGACGTCATGTTGTATGGTACTGAAGTCATGTTGTGTGGTACTGAAGTCATATTGTGTGGTACTGAGGTCATATTGTGTGGTACTGAAGTCATGTTGTGTGGTACTAAGGTCATATTATGTGGTACTGAGGTCATATTGTGTGGTACTGAAGTCATGTTGTGTGGTACTGAAGTCATGTTGTGTGGTACTGAAGTCATGTTGTGTGGTACAGAAGTCATATTGTGTGGTACTGAAGTCATATTGTGTGGTACTGAGGTCATCTTGTGTGGTACTGAGGTCATGTTAAATGTTACTTAAGTCATATTGTGTGGTACTGAAGTCATATTGTGTGGTACTGAAGTCATATTGTGTGGTACTGAAGTCGTATTGTGTGGTACTGAAGTCATATTGTGTGGTACTGAGGTCATCTTGTGTGGTAATGAGGTCATGTTGTATGGTACTGAAGTCATATTGTGTGGTACTGAAGTCATATTGTATGGTACTGAAGTCATGTTGTGTGGTACTGAGGTCATATTGTGTGGAACTGAAGTCATATTGTGTGGAACTGAGGTCATCATGTGTGGTACTGAAGTCATGTTGTGTGGTACTGAAGTCATGTTGTATGGTACTGAAGTCATATTGTGTGGTACTGAGGTCATGTTGTGTGGTACTGAGGTCATGTTGTGTGGTACTGAAGTCATGTTGTATGGTACTGAAGTCATATTGTGTGGTACTGAGGTCACGCTGTGTGGTACTGAGGTCACGCTGTGTTGTACTGAAGTTATAGTATGTGGTACTGAAGTCATGTTGTGTGGTACTGAAGTCATGTTGTGTGGTACTTACATCATGTTGTGTGGTACTGAAGTCATGCTGTGTGGTACTGAAGTCCTGTTGTGTGGTACTGATGTCATGTTGTGTGGTACTGAAGTCATGCTGTGTGCTACTGAAGTCATGGTGTGTGGTACTGAAGTCCTGTTGTGATGTACTGAAATCCTGTTGTGTGGTACTGAAGCCCTGTTGTGTGGTACTGAAGTCATGTTGTGTGGTACAGAAGTCCTGTTGTGTGGCACTGAAGACGTGCTGTGTGGTACTGAAGTCATGTTGTGTGGTACTGAAGTCCTGTTGTGTGGTACTGAAGTCCTGTTGTGTGGTATTGAAGTCATGGTGTGTGGTACTGAAGTCCTGTTGTGTGGTACAGAAGCCCATGTTGTGTGGTACTGAAGTCATGTTATGTGGTACTGAAGTCCTGTTGTGTGGTACTGAAGTCATGCTGTGTGGTACTGCAGTCATGTTGTGTGGTACTGAAGTCATGGTGTGTGGTACTGAAGTTATGTTGTTTGATACTGTTGTTAAGTTGTGAGGTACTGCATTCGTGCTATGTGGTACTGAAGCCATGCTGTGTTGTGCCGAAGGCATGTGTTGTGATACTCTCGTGGTTGACGTGAGTGCACGAGAATTGGAAGCGGTTCGAGACGCACCAGTGACTTATGAGAGTATGGAGCCGGTCGCTCAGAAAGTCGTGGCGTGCTGATGAGCGTAATCTAGCCTAGGAATCAACATACAGCTGAAAGATGCTGATTTGACCGCAAAATGTTTTAGTGAGACATGTGTTGTGTTGTACTGAAGTGCTGTGTTGCACTAAGACACGTGTTGTGTTATACTGAAGTCGTGTTGTGTTGCAATAAGACATGTATTGTGTTGTACAGGCATGTGTTATGTTGTACAGAGACATGTGTTATGTTGTACTGAGGCATGTGCTATGTTGTACTGAGACATGTGTTATCTTGTACTGAGACATGTTATTTTGTACTGAGACATGTGTTATGTTGTACTGAGACATGTGTTATGTTGTACTGATACATGTGTTATGTTGTACTGATACATGTGTTATGTTGTACTGAGACATGTGTTATGTTGTACTGAGACATGTGTTATGTTGGACTGAAGCATTTGTTATGTTGGACTGAAGCATTTGTTATGTTGGACTGAAGCATTTGTTATGTTGGACTGAAGCATTTGTTATGTTGGACTGAGACATAAGTTTTGTTTTAGTGAGGTATGTGTTATGTTGTGCTGAGACATGTTTTATGTTGTACTGAGACATGTGTTATGTTGTACTGAGACATGTGTTATGTTGGACAGAGACATTTGTTATGTTGGACTGAAGCATTTGTTAAGTTGGACTGACATATGTTGTGTTTTAGTGAGGCATCTGTTATGTTGTACTAAGACATGTGTTATGCTGTACTGAGACATGTGTTATGTTGTACTGAAACATGTGTTATGTTGTACTAAGATATGTGGTATGTTGTACTGAGGCATGTGTAGTGTTGTACTGAGACATTTGTTATGTTGTACTGAGACATGTGATGTGTTGTACAGAGGCATGTTATGTTGTACTAAGACATTTGTTATGTTGGACTGAGACATATGTTGTGTTTTAGTGAGGCATGTGTTATGTTGTACTGAGACATGTGTTATGTTGTACTGAGACATGTGTTATATTGTACTGAGACATGTGTTATGTTGTACTGTGACATGTGTTATGTTGAACTGTGACATGTGTTATGTTGTACTGAGACATGTGTTATGTTGTACTGAGACATGTGTTATGTTGTACTGAGACATGTGTTATATTGTACTGAGACATGTGTTATGTTGTACTGTGACATGTGTTATGTTGAACTGTGACATGTGTTATATTGAACTGAGACATGTGATATGTTGAACTGTGACATGTGTTATGTTGTACTGAGACATGTGTTATGTTGGACTGAGACACTTGTTATGGTGGACAGACATTTGTGTTTTAGTGAGGCATGTGTTATATTATACTGAGATTGTACTGTGTTATGTTGTATCGTTACAGAAAAGCAACTGCATGAGGATCAAGATCCTGGGCGACTGCTACTACTGTGTCTCCGGGGTGCCGACATCCGACAGGAACCACGCCCTCAACTGTGTACGCATGGGGCTGCGCATGCTGGATGCCATCAGGTTATTCTTACTTACTTCCATTACTCCAGAATGGTTGTCTGTGACATCTTGCTCTCCAGACTAGCTGGAAGTTGTGACCTCAGACAGAGGTAATTGCGAGTTGTGACCTCAGACAGAGGTAATTGCTAGTTGTGACCTCAGACAGAGGTAATTGCGAGTTGTGACCTCAGACAGAGGTAATTGCTAGTTGTGACCTCAGACAGAGGTAATTGCAAGCCCGACATCCAGAGTCAAATGCCCCGAGAAGATTCAGTAATGGTGACGTGAACATGGCTGAATGGACTTGAGCATGGTTGTATGGACTTGAACATGGTTGACTAGACTTGAACATCATTGAGTGGACTTGAACATGGTTGACTAGACTTGAACATCATTGAGTGGACTTGAACATGGTTGACTAGACTTGAACATGGTTGAATAGACTTGAACAACATTGAGTGGACTTGAACATGGTTGACTAGACTTGAACATGGTTGAGTGGACTTGAACATGGTTGAATAGACTTGAACATCATTGAGTGGACTTGAACATGGTTGACTAGACTTGAACATGGTTGACTAGACGAACATCATTGAGTGGACTTGAACATGGTTGACTAGACTTGAACATCATTGAGTGGACTTGAACATGGTTGACTAGACTTGAACATGGTTGAATAGACTTGAACAACATTGAGTGGACTTGAACATGGTTGACTAGACTTGAACATGGTTGAGTGGACTTGAACATGGTTGAATAGACTTGAACATCATTGAGTGGACTTGAACATGGTTGACTAGACTTGAACATGGTTGACTAGACGAACATCATTGAGTGGACTTGAACATGGTTGACTAGACTTGAACATCATTGAGTGGACTTGAACATGGTTGACTAGACTTGAAAATGGTTGACTAGACTTGAACATCATTGAGTGGACTTGAACATGGTTGACTAGACTTGAACATCATTGAGTGGAATTGAACATGGCTGAGTGGACTTGAACATGGTTGAGTGGGCTTGAGCATGGTTGTGTGGACTTGAACATGGTTGACTAGACTTGAACATCATTGAGTGGACTTGAACATGGTTGACTAGACTTGAACATGGTTGAATAGACTTGAACAACATTGAGTGGACTTGAACATGGTTGACTAGACTTGAACATGGTTGAGTGGACTTGAACATGGTTGAATAGACTTGAACATCATTGAGTGGACTTGAACATGGTTGACTAGACTTGAACATGGTTGACTAGACGAACATCATTGAGTGGACTTGAACATGGTTGACTAGACTTGAACATCATTGAGTGGACTTGAACATGGTTGACTAGACTTGAAAATGGTTGACTAGACTTGAACATCATTGAGTGGACTTGAACATGGTTGACTAGACTTGAACATGGTTGACTAGACGAACATCATTGAGTGGACTTGAACATGGTTGACTAGACTTGAACATCATTGAGTGGACTTGAACATGGTTGACTAGACTTGAAAATGGTTGACTAGACTTGAACATCATTGAGTGGACTTGAACATGGCTGAGTGGACTTGAACATGGTTGAGTGGACTTGAGCATGGTTGTGTGGACTTGAACATGGTTGACTAGACTTGAACATCATTGAGTGGACTTGAACATGGTTGACTAGACTTGAACATGGTTGAGTGGACTTGAACATGGTTGAGTAAACTTGAACATGGTTGACTAGACTTGAACATGGTTGACTAGACTTGAACATCATTGATTGGACTTGAACATGGCTGAGTGGACTTGAAGATGGTTGAGTGGACTTGAACATGGTTGAGTGGACTTGAACATGGTTGACTAGACTTGAACATCATTGAGTGGACTTGAACATGGCTGAGTGGACTTGAACATGGTTGAGTGGACTTGAGCATGGTTGTGTGGACTTGAACATGGTTGACTAGACTTGAACATCATTGAGTGGACTTGAACAATGTTGACTAGACTTGAACGTGGCTGAGTGGACTTGAACATGGTTGAGTGGACTTGAACATGGTTGACTAGACTTGAACATCATTGAGTGGACTTGAACTTGGTTAACTAGACTTGAACATGGTTGACTGGACTTGAACAACATTGAGTGGACTTGAACATGGTTGACTAGACTTCAACATGGTTGAGTGGACTTGAACATGGTTGACTAGACTTGAACATCATTGAGTGGACTTGAACATGGTTGAATAGACTTGAACATGGTTGACTAGACTTGAACATGGTTGAGTGGACTTGAACATGGTTGACTAGACTTGAACATCATTGAGTGGACTTGAACATGGTTGACTAGACTTGAACATGGTTGACTAAACTTGAACATGGTTGAGTGGACTTGAACATGGTTGACTAGACTTGAACATGGTTGAGTGGACTTGAACATGGTTGACTAGACTTGAACATCATTGAGTGGACTTGAACATGGCTGAGTGGACTTGAACATGGTTGAGTGGACTTGAGCATGGTTGTGTGGACTTGAACATGGTTGACTAGACTTGAACATCATTGAGTGGACTTGAACATGGTTGACTAGACTTGAACATGGTTGACTAGACTTGAACATCATTGAGTGGACTTGAACATGGTTGACTAGACTTGAACATCATTGAGTTGACTTGAACATGGCTGAGTGGACTTGAACATGGTTGAGTGGACTTGAGCATGGTTGTGTGGACTTGAACATGGTTAACTAGAATTGAACATCATTGAGTGGACTTGAACATGGTTGACTAGACTTGAACATGGTGGACTAGACTTGAACATGGTTGAGTGGACTTGAACATGATTGACTAGACTTGAACATGGTTGAGTGGACTTGAACATGGTTGACTAGACTTCAACATCATTGAGTGGACTTGAACATGGTTGACTAGACTTGAACATGGTTGACTAGACTTGAACATGGTTGAGTGGACTTGAACATGGTTGACTAGACTTGAACATGGTTGACTAGACTTGAACATGGTTGACTAGACTTGAACATGGTTGAGTGGACTTGAACATGGTTGACTAGACTTGAACATGGTTGAGTGGACTTGAACATGGCTGAGTGGACTTGAGCATAGTTGTATGGACTTGAACATGGTTGCGTGGACTTGAACATCATTAAGTGGACTTGAACATGGTTGACTAGACTTGAACATGGTTGACTAGACTTGAACATGGTTGACTAGACTTGAACATGGTTGAGTGGACTTGAACATGGTTGACTAGACTTGAACATCATTGAGTGGACTTGAACATGGTTGACTAGACTTGAACATGGTTGTGTGGATTTGAACATGGTTGATTAGACTTGAACATCATTGAGTGGACTTGAACATGATTGACTAGACTTGAACATGGTTGAGTGGACTTGAACATGGTTGACTAGACTTGAACATCATTGAGTGGACTTGAACATGGTTGACTAGACTTGAACATGGTTGAGTGGACTTGAACATGGTTGAGTGGACTTGAACATGGTTGACTAGACTTGAGCATCATTGAGTGGACTTGAACATGGTTGACTAGACTTGAACATGGTTGAGTGGACTTAAACATGGTTGACTATACTTGAACATGGTTGAGTGGACTTGAACATGGTTGAGTGGACTTGAACATGGTTGACTAGAATTGAACATGGGTGACTAGACTTGAATATGGTTGACTAGACTTGAACATGGTTGACTAGACTTGAACATGGTTGACTAGACTTGAACATGGTTGACTAGACTTGAACATGTTTGAGTGGACTTGAACATGGTTGATTAGACTTGAGCATGGTTGAGTGGACTTGAACATTGTTGAGTGGACTTGAACATGGTTGAGTGGACTTGAACATGGTTGACTAGACTTGAACATCATTGAGTGGACTTGAACATGGTTGACTAGACTTGAACATGGTTGACTAGACTTGAACATCATTGAGTGGACTTGAACATGGTTGACTAGACTTGAACATTATTGAGTGGACTTGAACATGGCTGAGTGGACTTGAACATGGTTGAGTGGACTTGAGCATGGTTGTGTTGACTTGAACATGGTTGACTAGAATTGAACATCATTGAGTGGACTTGAACATGGTTGACTAGACTTGAACATGGTGGACTAGACTTGAACATGGTTGAGTGGACTTGAACATGATTGACTAGACTTGAACATGGTTGAGTGGACTTGAACATGGTTGACTAGACTTCAACATCATTGAGTGGACTTGAACATGGTTGACTAGACTTGAACATGGTTGACTAGACTTGAACATGGTTGAGTGGACTTGAACATGGTTGACTAGACTTGAACATGGTTGACTAGACTTGAACATGGCTGACTAGACTTGAACATGGTTGAGTGGACTTGAACATGGTTGACTAGACTTGAACATCATTGAGTGGACTTGAACATGGCTGAGTGGACTTGAACATGGTTGAGTGGACTTGAGCATGGTTGTGTGGACTTGAACATGGTTGACTAGACTTGAACATCATTGAGTGGACTTGAACAATGTTGACTAGACTTGAACGTGGCTGAGTGGACTTGAACATGGTTGAGTGGACTTGAACATGGTTGACTAGACTTGAACATCATTGAGTGGACTTGAACTTGGTTGACTAGACTTGAACATGGTTGACTAGACTTGAACAACATTGAGTGGACTTGAACATGGTTGACTAGACTTCAACATGGTTGAGTGGACTTGAACATGGTTGACTAGACTTGAACATCATTGAGTGGACTTGAACATGGTTGAATAGACTTGAACATGGTTGACTAGACTTGAACATGGTTGAGTGGACTTGAACATGGTTGACTAGACTTGAACATCATTGAGTGGACTTGAACATGGTTGACTAGACTTGAACATGGTTGACTAAACTTGAACATGGTTGAGTGGACTTGAACATGGTTGACTAGACTTGAACATGGTTGAGTGGACTTGAACATGGTTGACTAGACTTGAACATCATTGAGTGGACTTGAACATGGCTGAGTGGACTTGAACATGGTTGAGTGGACTTGAGCATGGTTGTGTGGACTTGAACATGGTTGACTAGACTTGAACATCATTGAGTGGACTTGAACATGGTTGACTAGACTTGAACATGGTTGACTAGACTTGAACATCATTGAGTGGACTTGAACATGGTTGACTAGACTTGAACATCATTGAGTTGACTTGAACATGGCTGAGTGGACTTGAACATGGTTGAGTGGACTTGAGCATGGTTGTGTGGACTTGAACATGGTTAACTAGAATTGAACATCATTGAGTGGACTTGAACATGGTTGACTAGACTTGAACATGGTGGACTAGACTTGAACATGGTTGAGTGGACTTGAACATGATTGACTAGACTTGAACATGGTTGAGTGGACTTGAACATGGTTGACTAGACTTCAACATCATTGAGTGGACTTGAACATGGTTGACTAGACTTGAACATGGTTGACTAGACTTGAACATGGTTGAGTGGACTTGAACATGGTTGACTAGACTTGAACATGGTTGACTAGACTTGAACATGGTTGACTAGACTTGAACATGGTTGAGTGGACTTGAACATGGTTGACTAGACTTGAACATGGTTGAGTGGACTTGAACATGGCTGAGTGGACTTGAGCATAGTTGTATGGACTTGAACATGGTTGCGTGGACTTGAAAATCATTAAGTGGACTTGAACATGGTTGACTAGACTTGAACATGGTTGACTAGACTTGAACATGGTTGACTAGACTTGAACATGGTTGAGTGGACTTGAACATGGTTGACTAGACTTGAACATCATTGAGTGGACTTGAACATGGTTGACTAGACTTGAACATGGTTGTGTGGATTTGAACATGGTTGATTAGACTTGAACATCATTGAGTGGACTTGAACATGATTGACTAGACTTGAACATGGTTGAGTGGACTTGAACATGGTTGACTAGACTTGAACATCATTGAGTGGACTTGAACATGGTTGAATAGACTTGAACATGGTTGAGTGGACTTGAACATGGTTGAGTGGACTTGAACATGGTTGACTAGACTTGAGCATCATTGAGTGGACTTGAACATGGTTGACTAGACTTGAACATGGTTGAGTGGACTTGAACATGGTTGAGTGGACTTGAACATGGTTGACTAGAATTGAACATGGGTGACTAGACTTGAATATGGTTGACTAGACTTGAACATGGTTGACTAGACTTGAACATGGTTGACTAGACTTGAACATGGTTGACTAGACTTGAACATGGTTGACTAGACTTGAACATGGTTGAGTGGACTTGAACATGGTTGATTAGACTTGAGCATGGTTGAGTGGACTTGAACATTGTTGAGTGGACTTGAACATGGTTGAGTGGACTTGAACATGGTTGACTAGACTTGAACATCATTGAGTGGACTTGAACATGGTTGACTAGACTTGAACATGGTTGAATAGACTTGAACATCATTGAGTGGACTTGAACATGGTTGACTAGACTTGAACATTATTGAGTGGACTTGAACATGGCTGAGTGGACTTGAACATGGTTGAGTGGACTTGAGCATGGTTGTGTGGACTTGAACATGGTTGACTAGAATTGAACATCATTGAGTGGACTTGAACATGGTTGACTAGACTTGAACATGGTTGAGTGGACTTGAACATGGTTGACTAGACTTCAACATCATTGAGTGGACTTGAACATGGTTGACTAGACTTGAACATGGTTGACTAGACTTGAACATGGTTGAGTGGACTTGAACATGGTTGACTAGACTTGAACATGGTTGACTAGACTTGAACATGGCTGACTAGACTTGAACATGGTTGAGTGGACTTGAACATGGTTGACTAGACTTGAACATGGTTGAGTGGACTTGAACATGGCTGAGTGGACTTGAGCATGGTTGTATGGACTTGAACATGGTTGCGTGGACTTGAACATCATTAAGTGGACTTGAACATGGTTGACTAGACTTGAACATGGTTGACTAGACTTGAACATGGTTGACTAGACTTGAACATGGTTGAGTGGACTTGAACATTGTTGACTAGACTTGAACATCATTGAGTGGACTTGAACATGGTTGACTAGACTTGAACATGGTTGTGTGGACTTGAACATGGTTGATTAGACTTGAACATCATTGAGTGGACTTGAACATGATTGACTAGACTTGAACATGGTTGAGTGGACTTGAACATGGTTGACTAGACATGAACATCATTGAGTGGACTTGAACATGGTTGACTAGACTTGAACATGGTTGAGTGGACTTGAACATGGTTGAGTGGTCTTGAACATGGTTGACTAGACTTGAACATCATTGAGTGGACTTGAACATGGTTGACTAGACTTGAACATGGTTGAGTGGACTTAAACATGGTTGACTATACTTGAACATGGTTGAGTGGACTTGAACATGGTTGAGTGGACTTGAACATGGTTGACTAGAATTGAACATGGTTGACTAGACTTGAATATGGTTGACTAGACTTGAACATGGTTGACTAGACTTGAACATGGTTGACTAGACTTGAACATGGTTGACTAGACTTGAACATGGTTGACTAGACTTGAACATGGTTGATTAGACTTGAGCATGGTTGAGTGGACTTGAACATTGTTGAGTGGAATTGAACATGGTTGAGTGGACTTGAACATGGTTGACTAGACTTGAGCATGGTTGAGTGGACTTGAGCATGGTTGACTAGACTTGAACATCATTGAGTGGACTTGAACATGGTTGACTAGACTTGAACATCATTGAGTGGACTTGAACATGGTTGACTAGACTTGAACATGGTTGAGTGGACTTGAACATCATTGAGTAGACTTGAACATGGTTGACTAGACTTGAACATTGTTGAGTAGACTTGAACATGGTTGAGTGGACTTGAACATGGTTGACTAGACTTGAGCATGGTTGAGTGAACTTGAGCATGGTTGACTAGACTTGAACATCATTGAGTGGACTTGAACATGGTTGACTAGACTTGAACATGGTTGACTAGACTTGAACATGGTTGAGTGGACTTGAACATGGTTGTGTGGACTTGAACATGGTTGTGTGGACTTGAACATGGTTGAGTGGACTTGAGCATGGTTGTGTGGACATGAGCATGGTTGTGTGGACTTGAACATGGTTGTGTGGACTTGAACATGGTTGAGTGGACGTATACATGTTTGAGTGGACTTGAGCATGGTTGAGTGGACTTGATCAACTTTATGTTTGTATCCATTTCAGGGAAGTCAGGGAGGGCACTGGCGTGGATGTGGACATGCGGATCGGGGTCCACACAGGGTCTGTCCTCTGTGGGGTTCTTGGTCTCAGAAAGTGGCAGTATGATGTCTGGTCAGATGACGTGACTATTGCCAACCACATGGAGTCCGGGGGTGTGCCTGGGTGGGTGTCTTTCACATCATCATACATGAAAACACACACACACCACACACACACACACACACACCACACACACACACACACACACACACACACGCATGCACGCACGCACGCACGCACGCACGCACGCACACACATTTCCACACTGTTGGACACATATGGTCGTAAAAAGAGTATATGCCTATATGTGTAATACGTACGGGTGTGTGTGTCACAAAACAAAAGTAATTGAAGAATGTTGGATGACACATAAACAAAAGGTGAGTGGTGGAGCCGTACGGCAGAGTTAGTCAGGAGCCATGCGTGTAGATGTAGTAAGAAGCCATGCCTGCAGAGGTAGCCTGGAGCCATGCCTACAGAGGTAGTCAAAAGCCATGTCTTCAGAGGTAGTCTAGAGCCATGCCTACAGAGGTAGTCTGGAGCCATGCCTACAGAGGTAGTCTGGAGCCATGCCTACAGAGGTAGTCTAGAGCCATGCCTACAGAGGTAGTCTGGAGCCATGCCTACAGAGGTAGTCTGGAGCCATGCCTACAGAGGTAGTCTAGAGCCATGCCTACAGAGGTAGTCTGGAGCCATGCCTACAGAGGTAGTCTGGAGCCATGCCTACAGAGGTAGTCTGGAGCCATGCCAACAGAGGTAGTCCGGAGCCATGCCTACAGAGGTCTGGAGCCATGCCTACAGAGGTAGTCTGGAGCCATGCCTACAGAGGTAGTCTGGAGCCATGCCTACAGAGGTAGTCTGGAGCCATGCCTACAGAGGTAGTCTGGAGCCATGCCTACAGAGGTCTGGAGCCATGCCTACAGAGGTAGTCTGGAGCCATGCCTACAGAGGTAGTCTGGAGCCATGCCTACAGAGGTAGTCTGGAGCCATGCCAACAGAGGTAGTCTGGAGCCATGCCTACAGAGGTAGTCTGGAGCCATGCCTACAGAGGTAGTCTGGAGCCATGCCTACAGAGGTAGTCTGGAGCCATGCCTACAGAGGTAGTCTGGAGCCATGCCTACAGAGGTAGTCTGGAGCCATGCCTACAGAGGTAGTCTGGAGCCATGCCTACAGAGGTAGTCTGGAGCCATGCCTACAGAGGTAGTCTGGAGCCATGCCAACAGAGGTAGTCCGGAGCCATGCCTACAGAGGTCTGGAGCCATGCCTACAGAGGTAGTCAAGACCCATGCCTACATAGGTAGTCGGGAGCCATGCCTACAGAGGTAGTCTGGAGCCATGCCTACAGAGGTAGTCTGGAGCCATGCCTACAGAGGTAGTCTGAAGCCATGCCTACAGAGGTAGTCTGGAGCCATGCCAACAGAGGTAGTCCGGAGCCATGCCTACAGAGGTCTGGAGCCATGCCTACAGAGGTAGTTGGGAACCATGCCTACAGACTAGCTAGGACCCGCTGTATGATATGTAAAGACTAGCTAGGACCCGCTGTATGATGTGTACAGACCATCCAGGACCCGCTGTCGGATGTGTACAGACCATCTAGGACCCGCTGTGTGATGTGTACAGACCATCTAGGACCCGCTGTGCGATGTGTACAGACTTGCTAGGACCCACTGTGTGATGTGTACAGACCAGCTAGGACCCGCTGTCGGATGTGTACAGACCATCTAGGACCCGCTGTGCGATGTGTACAGACTTGCTAGGACCCACTGTGTGATGTGTACAGACCCGCTAGGACCCCGTGTGTGATGTGTACAGACCAGCTAGGACCCCGTGTGTGATGTGTACAGACCAGCTAGGACCCGCTGTGTGATGTGTACAGACCCGCTATGACCCGCTGTGTGATGTGTACAGACCAGCTAGGACCCGCTGTGTGATGTGTACAGACCAGATAGGACCCACTGTGTGATGTGTACAGACCAGATAGGACCCACTGTGTGATGTGTACAGACCAGCTAGGACCCGCTGTGTGATGTGTACAGACCAGCTAGGACCCACTGTGTGATGTGTACAGACCAGCTAGGACCCGATGTGTGATGTGTACAGACCAGCTAGGACCCACTGTGTGATGTGTACAGACCAGCTAGGACCCGCTGTGTGATGTGTACAGACCAGCTAGGTCCCACTGTGTGATGTGTACAGACCAGCTAGGACCCACTGTGTGATGTGTACAGACCAGCTAGGACCCGCTGTGTGATGTGTACAGACCAGCTAGGACCCACTGTGTGATGTGTACAGACCAGCTAGGACCCGCTGTGTGATGTGTACAGACCAGCTAGGACCCACTGTGTGATGTGTACAAACTAGCTAGGACCCGCTGTGTGATGTGTACAGACTAGCTAGGACCCGCTGTGTGATGTGTACAGACCAGCTAGGACCCGCTGTGTGATGTGTACAGACTAGCTAGGACCCTCTGTGTGATGTGTACAGACCAGCTAGGACCCGCTGTGTGATGTGGTCCTGCCACTGTGTGATGTCCTGGCTCCCAGTGTAGACTGGGTGGGCGTGGCAACCAGTCGAGATAGGTAAACAACAGACAGACACTGATAATATTTCATCAACAATAAACATTTGTGACTCAACTGATATGCTTGAGTCGTCAGGATTAAATACTCTTTGGAATACACTAACACATGTTACAACGGACAATACAACAACCCGGTACAACGGACAATACAACAACACGGTACAACAGACAATACAACAACCCGGTACAACAGACAATACAATGACCTGATACAACAGACAATACAACGACCTGATACAACAGACATTACAACAACCTGATACAACAGACATTACAACAACATGATATAACAGACATTACAACAACCTGATACAACAGACATTACAACAACCCTGTACGACAGACAATACGATAACATAACAACAAACAAATACCACAACCTGATACAACAGACACTGCAACAAAAGACAGTACAACAAGAGATAAAACAGCCGCAGACAATACAACACCAGACAATACAACAACCACGGACAGTGCAACAACAGACAACTATTGGTCACATTGTGTGTGTTTTCTTCCAGGAGAGTTCACATTTCCAGACAAACACTAGACTTTCTGGATGGAGAGTACGAGGTCGAGGAGGGCAAAGGTCATGAAAGAGATGGCTATTTGGCAGAGAATAAAGTGGAAACTTACCTGGTGGTCCCAGTTGAGCGTCGGCAGGTCAGCCACATGGTCCACTGCTGTATACGCATGGCTAGTGTGTGGGTGTGCTGTCTAATGTGTGGACATTCTGTCTAGTGTGTGCATGTGTGGATGTTCTGTCTAGTTTGCAGATGTGCTGTCTAGTATTGTATGTACTTTCTAATGTGTGGATGAGCTGTCTAGTGTTTTTTTGTCCTGTCTAGTGTTTGGGTGTCCTGTCTAATGTGTGGGTGTCCTAATGCTCCATCTGTGGCGGCACATTGCCATCAGTTCAGCTAATGCTCTTTCTGTGACAGCTGTGACCAGTTGTCCCGTGAATTCACCAGAAATGGTTGACTTATTTGTTGTTGATGGAAGGTTAGTTCATGGTTTAACACATTGTCCCATGAAGATGAGATAATCCCCACACACAGCGAAGGTGATCATGGAAGGCTTACGGTAGCAGACAGCCTGGAAACACTCATCCATGTTCGATTGTTTCTAATACAAACCTTCACTGATGTCTCAGTACACTTACCTACATCCCGACACAGGCCTTCACTGATGTCTCAGTACACTTACCTACATCCAGACACAAGCCTTCACGGATGTCTCAGTACACTTACCTACATCCCGACACAAGCCTTCACTGATGTCTCAGTACACTTACGTACATCCCGACACAGGCCTTCACGGATGTCTCAGTACACTTACCTACATCCCGACACAAGCCTTCACTTATGTCTCAGTACACTTACCTACATCCATACACAAGCCTTCACTGATGTCTCAGTACACTTACCTACATCCCGACACAGGCCTTCACTGATGTCTCAGTACACTTACCTACATCCCAACACAAGTCTTCACTGATGTCTCATTACACTTACCTATATCCTGACATAAAAGCATCTGATGGCTGCAGAAATGTGGTTTCTGAGGAAAATGCAAAGAATACCATGGACAGACAGAAAAACCAATGACCAAGTACTACAGGAGACAAATGAACATCGTAAACTGATTAGAGAAATTAGACGTAGACAGTCAAAAATTTTTGGACATGTTATGAGAAGAAATTGATTGGAGAACTTAGTGACAACTGGCAAGATCGAGGGGAACAGACCAAGAGGAAGACCGAGAGGAAAATACCTGGATGGCTTGGCCACATGGCATGGACGAGAAAGGAACACTGAGCTGATTCACGACACTGGTGATCGAGTGAAATGGCGAGTCATGACCGCCCACGCTTTCCGGCATGGCACATGATTGATTGATTGATATCCTGACACAGGCCTTCACTGATGTCTCAGTACACTTACCTACATCCCAACACAAGCCTTTACTGATGTCTCATTACACTTACCTACATCCCGACACAAGCCTTCACTGATGTCTCATTACACTTACCTACATCTCGACATAAGCCTTCATTGATGTCTCATTACACTTGCCTACATCCCGACACCAGCCTTCACTGATGTTTAATTACAATTACCTACATCCCGACACCAGCCTTCACTGATGTCTCATAACACTTACCTATATCCCGACACCAGCCTTCACTGATGTCTCATAACACTTACCTATATCCCGACACGGGCCTTCACTGATGTCTCAGTACACTTACCTACATCCCGTCACAAGCCTTCACTGATGTCTCATTACACTTACCTACATCCCGACACAAGCCTTCACTGATGTCTCATTACACTTACTTACGTCCCGACACAAGCCTTCACTGATGTCTCATTTCAATTACCTACATCCCGACACAACCCTTCACTGATGTCTCATTTCAATTACCTACATCCCGACACAACCCTTCACTGATGTCTCAGTACACTTACCTACATCCCAACACAAGCCTTCACTGATGTCTCAGTACACTTACCTACATCCCAACACAAGCCTTCACTGATGTCTCAGTACACTTACCTACATCCCGACACAGGCCTTCACGGATGTCTCAGTACACTTACCTACATCCCGACACAAGCCTTCACTGATGTCTCAGTACACTTACGTACATCCCGACACAGGCCTTCACGGATGTCTCAGTACACTTACCTACATCCCGACACAAGCCTTCACTTATGTCTCAGTACACTTACCTACATCCATACACAAGCCTTCACTGATGTCTCAGTACACTTACCTACATCCCGACACAGGCCTTCACTGATGTCTCAGTACACTTACCTACATCCCAACACAAGTCTTCACTGATGTCTCATTACACTTACCTATATCCTGACATAAAAGCATCTGATGGCTGCAGAAATGTGGTTTCTGAGGAAAATGCAAAGAATACCATGGACAGACAGAAAAACCAATGACCAAGTACTACAGGAGACAAATGAACATCGTAAACTGATTAGAGAAATTAGATGTAGACAGTCAAAAATTTTTGGACATGTTATGAGAAGAAATTGATTGGAGAACTTAGTGACAACTGGCAAGATCGAGGGGAACAGACCAAGAGGAAGACCGAGAGGAAAATACCTGGATGGCTTGGCCACATGGCATGGACGAGACAGGAACACTGAGCTGATTCACGACACTGGTGATCGAGTGAAATGGCGAGTCATGACCGCCCACGCTTTCCGGCATGGCACATGATTGATTGATTGATATCCTGACACAGGCCTTCACTGATGTCTCAGTACACTTACCTACATCCCAACACAAGCCTTCACTGATGTCTCATTACACTTACCTACATCCCGACACAAGCCTTCACTGATGTCTCATTACACTTACCTACATCTCGACATAAGCCTTCATTGATGTCTCATTACACTTGCCTACATCCCGACACCAGCCTTCACTGATGTTTAATTACAATTACCTACATCCCGACACCAGCCTTCACTGATGTCTCATAACACTTACCTATATCCCGACACCAGCCTTCACTGATGTCTCATAACACTTACCTATATCCCGAAACGGGCCTTCACTGATGTCTCAGTACACTTACCTACATCCCGACACAACCCTCCACTGATGTCTCATTACAATTACCAATATCCCGACACAACCATTCACTGATATTTCGGTACACTTACCTACATCCCGACACAAGCCTTCACTGATGTCTCGTTACACTTACCTACATCCCGACACCAGCCTTCACCGATGTCTCATTTCAATTACCTACATCCCGACACAACCCTTCACTGATGTCTCATTTCAATTACCTACATCCCGACACAACCCTTCACTGATGTCTCATTACACTTACCAACATCCCGACATAAGCCTTCACTGATGTCTCATTACATTTACCGTGAGTACTTGCTTGCAAATTCTAGTCTCATACAATCAGAAGTGACTACAGTTATTACAGATATTTCTAATGTCACTTACCATGAGCAGTAGGCTGAGATACCAGAATCTCATACAGCCAGTAGTGACTGAAGTTATCACATCAAGACGTATCTCATGATACTTCCATTATAATGACCATACATAATCAAATGTAGAAATCAGATTCTCGTATACTTATTATTAACTCAAGATTCTATCAACATGTATAGTTCTGTGAGCAGGCAATCACTGGCTGTGTTTTTTTTCTTTTCAATCAGACAAACAGGAAACTGGGCAAGACGAGGTACCACGTAACTGGCATGCGCAAGTCCGTGAGGGTCACGAAGTTCCTGGAGAGTTGGGGAGTGGACAAACCGTTCGCAAACCTGAAGACTACCTCCATGGTGTCTAAGGTGCTCAGTCTCACTGTAAGTGGACTCATTGTATGTCCATCATGATGGGTGTCTGTGAAAGTCTTTCTAACTATCTGCTGATACATTCGATGTTCAGTAAGATGTATGATGTGTGTGGGTTCACGTCTCTCTCAGTACTAATACTTAATACTAATAAATACATTCATTTACATCATAATGTTATGATGTGAATTGATGATGTGAATCATGTGAATTGATGATGTGAATCATGTCTATCAATGTCTGTACACATCATGATTATGATGAGTCTATGGTCACGTGAATTGGTGTCTACATACATCGTGATGTATGACGAGTCTATGCGTGTCACGTGAAATGATGTCTGACTATATAATGATGTATGATGAGTCTATGCGTGTCATGTGAGTTGATGTCTGTACACATTGTCCTGTGTGGTGTGTGTTTTAATGCGTGCCTGACCTCTCCCTGCTGCTCTAGATGGTGTCCATCGAATCTGTCCAATGTCAATGTCATCCTTCCATGTCATCAGTCAATGTTATCAGTCTATGTCATCCTTCCATACCATCAGTCCATGCCATCAGTCAATGTTATCAGCCCATGTCATCCTTCCATGCATCAGTCCATGTCATCAGCCCATGTCATCCTTCCATGCATCAGTCCATGTCATCCTTCCATGCATCAGTCCATGTCATCCTTCCATGCATCAGTCCATGTCATCCTTCCATGCATCAGTCCATGTCATCTTTCCATGCATCAGTCCATGTCATCCTTCCATGCATCAGTCCATGTCATCCTTCCATGCATCAGTCCATGTCATCCTTCCATGCATCAGTCCATGTCATCCTTCCATGCATCAGTCCATGTCATCCTTCCATGCATCAGTGCATGTCATTAGCCCATGTCATCACTTATGTCATCCTTCCATGCATCAGTCCATGTCATCCTTCCATGCATCAGTCCATGTCATCAGCCCATGTCATCCTTCCATGCATCAGTCCATGTCATCCTTCCATGCATCAGTCCATGTCATCCTTCCATGCATCAGTGCATGTCATTAGCCCATGTCATCACTTATGTCATCCTTCCATGCATCAGTCCATTTCATCCTTCCATGCATCAGTCCATGTCATCCTTCCATGCATCAGTGCATGTCATTAGCCCATGTCATCACTTATGTCATCCTTCCATGCATCAGCCCATGTCATCCTTCCATGCATCAGTCCATGTCATCCTTCCATGCATCAGTCCATGTCATCAGCCCATGTCATCCTTCCATGCATCAGTCCATGTCATCCTTCCATGCATCAGTCCATGTCATCCTTCCATGCATCAGTGCATGTCATTAGCCCATGTCATCACTTATGTCATCATTCCATGCATCAGTCCATGTCATCCTTCCATGCATCAGTCCATGTCATCCTTCCATGCATCAGTGCATGTCATTAGCCCATGTCATCACTTATGTCATCCTTCCATGCATCAGCCCATGTCATCCTTCCATGCATCAGTCCATGTCATCCTTCCATGCATCAGTCCATGTCATCCTTCCATGCATCAGTCCATGTCATCCTTCCATGCATCAGTCCATGTCATCCTTCCATGCATCAGTCCATGTCATCCTTCCATGTCATCAGCCCATGTCATCAGTCCATGTCACCCTTCCATGCCATCAGTCCATGTCATCAATCTATGTCATCCTTCCAAACTGTGTTCTAAGATTCGAAATGGCAAAGTGGTTATTATAAGGATGAAGTGGTGGCTAACAGTGGCTTGATGGAAGAACAGTTGATGGATGACCGGACAGGGAAGACGACGAAGCAACGATGATCTTATCGAATGTCGCCGTCGACTGAGAACCTGATAAACCTAGACAGATTGATCGAACAGCGTCAGAAATGATGGACAGAATAACGGAAGAATGAGGGTGATTCAGGGCTGAGAAGAAATGGTTAGTATGTTAACATGTCAGATGTTAGTTAATTACTTCTATTGCCGGCCTGGCGTCACAGGCTCTTTAGAGAAGACATCGACATTGTGACTGTAACTTGTCAGCTGTGAAAATAAAGCAGCTGTAATTTCTGATCTTCAGTGCGAGAATTCACTTATCATTCGTTACCCGTTCGGCTCCAATTCATTTATGATTATTTACTGTTAATCGTTTGAGCCGTGAAATTGACTTACTGTTGATTCAGATATACTGAGGTGCTAGTTAGAGCCTATATGGATGTGAAGCGTGGACAATGAGCAGACAAGCTGAAAAACATCTGATGGCTGTGGAAATGTGGTTTCTGAGGAAAATGCAAAGAATACCATGGACAGACAGAAAAACCAATGAACAAGTCTTTCAAGAAACGAATGAAGATCGTAAACCGATTAGAGAAATTAGACGTAGACAGTCAAAATTCTTTTGGCATATAATGATAAGAAATAAATTGGAGAAGTTGGTGACAACTGGCAAGATCAAGTGGAAGAGAACAAGGGGAAGACAGAGACGTAAATATCTGAATGACTAGGTCACGTGGCATGGTCGAGACAAGAACACTGAGCTGACCAAGGACTCTGGTGATCGAGTGAAATGGCGAATCATGACCGCCCACGCTAATCGGCACTATAATATGATATTGGTATGTTGTTAATATGATATTGATATGTTTTAGTATAATATTGATATATTGTTAGTATGCTACTGATATGTTGTTTGTATAATATTGATGTATTGTTAATATGATATTATATGTTGTTAATATGCTACTGAATGTTACGTATAAGAATAAGATGTTCACATGTGTGTTGATATTTGACAGAGCCTGGCACTGATTGACTCTAATTTCATGATGAACTCGTCCGGCATAGATCACGGGTAGGTGACATGTCATTGACAGTATAAGCTGAGGGCTGATTTAGATGTCAGTGACAGTGCCAGCTGAGGGTTGAGTGAGATGTCAGTGACAGTATCAGCTGAGGGTTGAGTGAGATGTCAGTGGCAGCTGAGGGTTGAGTGAGATGTCAGTGACAGTATCAGCTTATGGTTGTGTGAGATGTCAGTGACAGTGTCAGCTGAGGGTTGAGTGAGATGACAGTGACAGTGTCAGCTGAGGGTTGAGTGAGATGTCAGTGACAGCTGAGGGTTGAGTGAGATGACAGTGACAGTGTCAGCTGAGGGTTGAGTGAGATGTCAGTGACAGCTGAGGATTGAGTGGGATGTCAGTGTCAGCTGAGGGCTGATTGAGATGTCAGTGACAGTGTCAGCTGAGGGTTGAGTGAGATGTCATTGACAGTGTCAGCTGAGGGTTGAGTGAGATGTCAGTGACAGTATCAGCTGAGGGTTGAGTGAGATGTCAGTGTCAGCTGAGGGTTGAGTGAGATGTCAGTGACAGTATCAGCTTATGGTTGTGTGAGATGTCAGTGACAGTGTCAGCTGAGGGTTGAGTGAGATATTCCACAGATTAAGTTGAGTAAGGTATCACACAAACAAAGAAATATATGGGTGTGATTAACGTGTAGACATACAAATAAGTTATATGAATTGGCTTTGTAGAAGTTGAATTGGGAAGATTTTGTAAAAAATAAAATGGAAAGAGATTGTACATGAAATAGACGAGATATATAACATTACATATGTCAG